>JAAGNO010020627.1:0-80133 GCA_033439905.1 Ceryle rudis | reverse complement strand
CACCCCCAGGTCCTTTTCTGGCAGGCAGCTTTCCAGCCACTCTTCCCCAAGCCTGTAGCATTGCCTGGGGTTGTTGTAATAAGCAGTACAGAACAGTGATAAGTTTTTCATTTCCATAGCACTTAATTTCTTTAATGGACTGCATAATTTCTGATCAGTCATCTATGGTAGGTGAGTGTTGTAACCCACAGTTCACACACAGGAGGAAAACCAGGACAGTCAAAGTCTGAACTTTCAAAAGCAGCCGCTAAATTCAAGTGCCACCATTTTCAGGTACACAGATGGAGCTACAAAGGGCTATGCCGAGGTGTGAACACTGGACTAGCAGTTAGCACTCATGGAACAGTACACTGTAGCACACAGATATTTTCACTACTGTAACTCTTTGGCTAGAGCTTTTACAGTACTCAAACCAGCATATGATGGTTCAGCCTCTTGTGTGAATCAGAAAAACACACGAGGCTGTTCATGCTGTGTAAAGAAGAGCTGGGTAATGAAGTGTGTAAAGGCTGTATGATATTTGAATGAGAAAGCAAAGACGATTTCTAATGACTATGTAGGAATAGGGTTCCTCTACATTATCTGAAATGACATGCAATCTGACAATTCAAACAAATCCAGCACTAACACTCTATTATTATATGTCCATAACTGAACGCTATTTACATTTCTTTCATTTCTTTTCTTCAACATGATAACACACACTGACATCATCTCCATGTGCTAGAGAAGGTTACCCGGTCCTACTGATTTATGGTTTTGCGTTGTTGTAACACTGGGAAATCCACTACTGGCAATCAGTCAATTAAATGCCGAAAATGCACAACAAACTATTCACAGCCAGCCTATGCTCTAACCAGGACAAGGCTCGCTACCACAGCAAGTGTGGCCATTGGAATTCTTATATTTCTAAAACCTCTACACACTTTTGTTTTATTTATGACTTCTAAAGCTTAACAGTGCCCTTTCCACTCTCTAAAGCACCCTCCTCTCGCTCTACGCAAGACTTCCACGACTAACAACAGTAACAACCATTCTCAGTAATGGGCAAAAGCAACCCTAGGAGAAAAATAAACAAGTTGGTTCTTTGTTTCTGGATGTTGCCTTTGATGTTCTCCCGCTCTTAGTCAAGACAGACTTGATAGCCTCGACTGATTGGCATGACTAATACTGCAACAGACATTCTGCAGATCCCATTAAATAGCTGTGCAAACAGCCTGCACTCACAACTTGGCTGCCAACATTACTTTTATTTGATGTGATTATAATGTCTCAGTGCCCAGTCCTGGATCAAGAATGCCATGTGACAACATTCTCCTCTTCTTCTTCCACTCTCTTTTCCTCCAAACTGTTTGAAACAACGCCTCAGTGGGTAGGATGCAGGGAATAATCGGTTGGGAACAGAATAGGCACCTGGCAACTCCTAAGAAGTTTATCTGCCAAAACCCCTTTTTGGCTCAAGCTTGTAACCCACTAGTCAAACAAACACTAGGCACAGACTCCTTGAATAAGACAGATTTTTGCAGAACTTTCGTAACAACATCCTCGGCTATGTAGTCAAGCCTAGTTAGAAAACATTCTCAAAAGAACCTTTTTCCCCTACAACTGGGTGCAGGTCCTTGTTCAAAGTTGCAGAGTGAGAGCACAGTCCAGTAACACACCAATAGAATTACACTCCAATCTGCCTGAATGTTTGCAGGCTTTATGAATTGCCTCAACTGAACTGGATTACACAATTCTAAATTAATTCACCCAAAATAAAGACCAAATAAATTATATAAGGTAATCTTATTTTTATTTCTGAAATCTGAGAAAAGAATATGCAAAATCTTTCCTCTTACTAAAGTGTTATCCCTTCTGTTGCCACATAATGAACTGCAATGTTAAGAAAACTAATACTAAAAATCCCTCAAGCCAGATAGATAAACCAGTGATAAAAATGTCTTGTATAATAAGGATGGATAAACTGTATTACTTTAAGGCGAAGCACTGCTGGAAAATAAGTGAATTCAAAATTATAATTTAATGATACCCTCTTTCAGAATTCTGTTCACTCTCCCAGATGTCTGGAAAATAAGAGCCCTAAGACTTCGGCTTCACACGTAACTTAATGGCAAGACACATCAGTGTCATTACTTTTCCCATCACTGAGGTGGACAGAGATGCATCTGACAAAAGCAAAGAGGTGAAGTGACAGGAATAAGAATGGCTATTCCATATTAATAGAAAAATAATTTGAATTTGGACTAAAGAATAGCTAAAGGAAAAAAACCAAATTAATTTTTGTGTAAGTTTCATACTACTTATTCCCTGGATATGAGTTAACAGATGTCACTACAGAGTATTTTTTCCAGAGAGATCTTTGTCAATCTGTCAATAGTATTTTCCTTAAATGACAAGCAAACACTTTCCAACATCAATTGATTTGATAAATCTTTAGTTGTACGATCAATGACAGGCCTCACAAAAGGTTGTCAGAGGTGCTTTAGGGTGAAAAGTAGAACAAGAACCACAAACCATTTTGGTCTTTACCTGCCCATATTTAAGTGATACTTTCTAATAGAAGTCAACTGTTAAGTTCAAGATGAGAGCAAGTCAATGTTTAAAACAAACCTGCTTATAGCTTAGCTTCTTTTACTCATATTTTTGTATTTTAGCTTCTGTTAGGGAGACAGGACAACAAAGGAAAGGGATGGTGAATAGGCAAAAGCATGAGGACAGACTATGTAGTCCTACGTCTGGGTCACATCTCAAGTACACATACCATTTATGTCAGCGTTAAAAGGCAACTCTCCTATACCAGTAACCTACCCAATGTTGCTTTTATTCTACCAAGACAGCATAAGAGAATAAGGTAGAGGATGCGACTTGCTTCAGGTAAGATGCTTCCGGCCTTTGCCTAATTGTTGTCACTAAATACATTTCACCAAGAGCCTAGGAGGGGCTCTCATACTCACTAGGGCCTTCAAACACATGATTGTGAGCCCGATATCTGAAACTTGATGTTGACTTTCTCTGAAATATGTATAAAAAAAGCTGAGAGAAAAAAATCAGGTAATTTAGGAGTCTCAGGTGTGCGGGACAAATCCTGGTCAAAGCAGAGGGCAGAGATGGCAACCGAGTTTCAGTACTCCAGGCTGCAGGTGTACTGACAAGACTGTGGTTTTCAGCTTTAGCCTTTCCAAAACCTTGCTGAAGCCCACAAACAGTCATCATATGGTAAATATAACAGTCCAGGTCTTCAGCATGAATAAAAATGAACACTTGTTGAGCTTGGTAATGCTGTGAGAGTACTCAAAGATGAGGACTTCAGTGAGGGTGTCTGAAACAGCACTTCATACATGCAGGGGAGAGGCAGGCATCACTCAGAACCTCTGAAATACTGAAGGAAACAACCTCTTCTGCTTGACTGTGGGACAAAGCGGAGCAATGAAGCTCCTGCAGTGCCTCCCAGCAGTGTAAATACCCAGAACTGAGCCATCTTCTCTTTTCCTGTTACTACCTGAAAAGAGGGAAGACGGTTCATTTTCTGCCAAAGCAGATACACGGCACAAACTCACAGAAACAAGACAGGCAGGAAGGAGGTGGGGAGTAAGGAGTCTGGAATTTAGATAGTGAAAAGAAAGGAAATCAGAAGCATTGCAATGACCTGTCTGACCTAGGACGTATTGGATATGGCAGACTGCAAACAAGACCAGCAGAGTATAAAAGGATCACTGACTCCAGAGACAGAATTTCTATCCAAAAGCCAGTGGGTAACCTTTTGCAACAATTTTTTTTTTTTTTTTTTTCCTAAAGAATTATAGACACTGACAACAGCCAGATTAAACCAGCAGCAAACCAGCTAAGATCTTCATTTTTCTCAAAAACAATATCCCCAGCTTCACTAAATCAAATCATGGCATACCTGCATTTTTTTTTTTTGCTTTAATACAAAATAGACATTTTAAAAAGACAACTATTGAGAAAGAGATCTATTTCAAAGTGCAGTTGAACATTTTCTTTTGGAAGATTTCTTTTGCAACACCCTTAACACTGGCAGTGCCACATGTCGGTGCAACTAAAAGATAGTGCTTTTCCATGTTACAGCTCTGCAGGGGTTTTTCTTTACGCTGTTTGTTTAGTCTTCCTCAGAAGCTCAATATTGATCAGAGACATTTACAACAATTAATTGCCCCTCAAGTTCCCAAGAGAAAATGTTTATCTTCTCAAACATGGTGGGAATCAGGTTAAAGGTTAAAGGGAAATGACTGACCAGATACAAACCCTGAATGCTGCATTAGCCACAATGACTCTTGGGATCTACTGTGCAATATTAGTTTAAGAAAATAGAGGATTCATTCAATTATCTTACTGTACATTAGTGAGCTGATGGACATGGAGTATCAGGAGAGAAAATAGCTTACTGTATTTTCTGAACAGAATGAAATAAAACATGAAGTTTATCTTTTTAATAGCTAGTAAGCTTATATATTATACAAGCATAAATGACTATTTCGGGTCCTTTCTGTTCTGCCTTTTACTATGTCACACTGTTTCAATTAGCACAGCTTCACTAGCCCTTGTGTAAGCAGCCAGTGTTAAGCAATAATACATAAGCAGAACATCTAACAAGAAGGATACACTTACAACTCAAATATCAGGCAGGCAGATGTTATATAGCTGAGAGCTACTGAAATGCCTTTTTGTTTTAAAATTGTTTAAACTCAGTAAGTTTCAGCACCAAAACTAAAACCTGCTGTTTGTGCAGACAGAACCTATTTAGCAAAGCGATAATTATCGGCTAAGTTGTGTATCTAAGACTTTACTGCACCTGCTTCTCCACTACTAACACAAGTTTCAGAACTAAATTATATCTCAGCCAAACCTTGATCATCATACAAAGCACGCACTGCAGAATGACTCAAACACACACAAACAAATCTTCATGTAATGTCTTGAGAATAGCTAAAACTCATACAAATGAAGACAAGCAGAACAGTGTCAACTAACATCAGACAACAAAGGAAACTATTGTGTTTTCCAGCATGAATCTCAAGTTCCATCCTGTCTCCCCTCTACCCCAGGCGAGGTATGTTGCTTCTCTACTTCTTCTAGTTAATGACTAGAAGCTTATAAGATCACCAGGTAGAAGGAAATAACCAGTTCTCTTCCTGTGGGTCTTGGGAAAAAACCAAACCTAGACCTCTATAAACAAAGGGTCAGCATGACTCAGGTCTGTGGGAATGAAAAAAGATCCAGGGAGAATGTTTTAAATATTGCAGATGACTCTAGTTGAGCCATCAAGGTACTACATGCCTTAAAAACATGCAAGGAGTTAAAACTGAAAAGAGCTCACAATATGAAGTCAACCTGTGCTTATTTTGTACTGTAAATTTTCTTCCTGATTTTGCCTTCAAATTTTGGTGCAAACAACATCCACCTCTATTCGAAAAGTCACAACATTTTGTCACTTACTATTGCACAAGGGATACAATTAGAGTGATGTAATACAGGGAGGTGGTATTTAGAGGAGCTAATAACAGAGACACGCTGAACATGAGAGAAAATGCATGGAAGCACAGAAAAGGAGAGAGAAAGGAGATAAAGTCAGATTCACCAAAGGAAGCAAAACCTTGACATTGGGACTTCAGAAGAGACACTTTGGTGAAGGAGATGGAAAATATGATCAAAGCCCTTTGACAGATTTTCATTAGTAAAAAATCTACAGCTACTTAAGTTCTGGCTATGCACAAAAGCATAACTCCGTGTTGGCAGGGATGGTCAGCTGGCACTTCTCCAATGCCTACGCCTGATCGATAAGTCTCTCAGTAGATATTCCACTTCTGTCTGAAAAGGGGACCAATGACCTCAGCAGGCTAACACACATCTCTAGAAATAACTTCTCGATACACACAGACTAATGTCTTCTCCTGTTACTCAAAAAGAGCAACTGCACCTCCATCTGCAAAAGGAAGTGTTAGAACATACCAGGCTACAATTCCAGCCTGTGAATGTTAATTAAACACAGACTATCCTGCAGTGCAGAGTCAGATATGTTAAGAAACCTCAAGCTTAAAAGAGTACCAATCAGTCTTTAGAATTAGCTCTTTGCTTAATTCCTGTTTTTCTTCTCACTGTATTGTAGTACTACACCGTTAGGAATGGTATTTGAAGTATCTAAATCTCCTCACAAATTCTGCTTTAGGAGACAGATGTTCAAAGTTCAGCACTGCAATGCCCAGTATTACCACATCTGCATTTTGGTTTGCTTTTGGTAATGCACATCTGGATGTGCACGTTTGCATTTGGTAATGCACATCTGCATTACACATCTGCCTTCAGAAAGTACCTATTCAAGGCTGACCAGCTGTGGTGCCCCGGGTCTGTACCCTCGTGACACCAGCAAACCTGAGTGTGGATCAGGAACTAGAAAGTCAGTCCAGTGGTTCACAGTGAAAAATCACTTTCCTCCCAGTTCTCCCCTTTAGCAGCTCTCCCTCATTGTCTGTATTTTCAGCAGACTATTCATAGTTCTATAAGGCAGCTGTACTGCTGCATGGGGAAGCTTCTGGTCCAAACTCACTATTTTTACCTTTGGATCTGCAGTCAGTAGCTTGAATGCTTGATATACTTGTGCTTCTTTCACACCTCCACCAAGATCCAAGAAGTTGGCTGGCTTTCCACCATTCAAGGATATTATATCACATGTTGCCATTGCAAGTCCAGCTCCATTGACTGTAATTGTAAACATCAAGTGCTTATATTTCACATAGCAGTATGTAAGATTTATGAAAAGGCTTAAAACATACACAACCACATAGCCCAGCTCAAAACATTACACAGGTATCTATTTCTAAAGAGGTCAGTACCTATTCGAGGATATCCAATGCAACAAATAGTTCAAGATCTGTTGCATACACACTAACATTTTGGCTTCTTTGTAACTGTATCCGTTTCAGGAGTTAGATGTGCATGTATGAGCACAGGAATGGTGATTGTGGAAATGTAAAAACTTCTGATTTATAAGCAAACCAAAACAAAACCCACACACAAATATTGAGAAATAGTGATTGTTATCATGAGATGTGAAGGTAAAACTGACTGGTTCACTTCCCCTCCCATCATTCTGACAGCAGCAGATCATGCTTTGTGTAACAGACAACTATAGTTGGGGGACAGGTATCAGATGCTCTTGAAACTGCCTTTTATTTTGTGTTTGCACCAGTCTAGAAGCATTCCCATGAGCACAAATATCCTCTAAGTTAGGAAAAGTAGACGAGAATTATTTGTCCCCAGTAAGTTGCTCTTGCTGGACAAAGTAAGGCTTCTGCTGTAATTTGACAGCAATAGCTAATGCTAAAAAAAAAAAATAAAAATACTGTAGTGTTGCCAATTATTTGGAGTTATTTGTTTGTGTTTTCTTCGTTTGAGTTGTTGTGGTTTTTTTTTTTTCATTTGGTTGGGGTTTTTTTGGTTTTTTTTGAGGGGGGTTGAGTTTTGGTGGTTTTCAGTTGTTTGTTTTCAATTAGGATTAAAGTCTCACTGTCACTTACTGAATCAATTGCAACAAATTATCAGTATCTTCTAAATTTGTGATTAGAGTACACAGCTAAGCAATGTAAATGCTGGACATTTTCTCACCAAGCTGAGATAAAATGCCTAATTAAATTAGATTCATAATAAAATATTGTACCGGCTAAAAGAATTTGTACACACCAAAATTTATTTAGAGCATAGCTGTCTTTTTCACTTATCTCTCCTAAACACAAGAGTAATTTCAGTTCTACAGAAACTTCAGGAAAATATAAGCCTGGTATTTTCCTTTTAACAATTAAGCAGCTTCTTTAGCAGCTTTGCTTAAAGGGAAACGGAGTTCGCTATTCAGTTGGAAGTGGGAATATCATGCTTTCACACACATACTTCTGTCTTTTAAGTAACGCAGTCTCATTTTTTAAAATTCATGATCAAATTTTGATGACTTTTCTTGTTTTGTTTTAGTTTACTGGAAAGACCAGTTCATCTACATTCAGAATGTAGAAAACCCCCCAGGCTTTTCCCTTCACCCACCTTCTCTCTGACACCGCACATGCCCTGCCTGTCCGCTGCATCCTTCATCACAGTTTCAAAACAATTCTAGTTTAATTCCTGCAAGAACTTGTGGAAGGACAATCTCAGCAAAACAGACCGAGATATTGTCAAGGGTGAACTGAACATCAGAATGTAAACAAAGTCTATCCACTGAGCAAGTATGAATTTGTCTTCAAACGTCTTTTGGATTTATTCTTTCTTACCAAAGCAAGCAATATTTCCATCCAGTCCTATATATTTTAAGTCATATTTGGCAGCTTCATTCTCTATAGGCTCATTTTCAGACTTGTCATCCATGGCAAATATTTCTTTTTGCCTAAATTCTGCATTGTCATCAAAGTTTATCTTGGCATCAAAACAAACAACTAAAGAAAAAAAAAATAAAACAACATACAGGCATTTAGAAATAACAGTTAGTCGGAGCTTCTGAAATAATACAAATACTACAGAGGGAAGGGGAGAAAGTTGCTTAGGGACTGATGCTGCTTCCAGTATATTATCAGCTGAAGTTCTATCATTGAGTCCAGTAGGGAAGGGCAAGTTTTCCTCAAGTTCGATACTGAGAAAAGGTAGAGCAGTCACGTGCTTTTGTCACAGGATGATGATCTGTGTTTGCTTTAAACAAAGTTCCCTAGGTTAGGAAGGCAGTGTTTATGATTTGGACAGGTGGTCTGCAGTAATTTCATAAGACAATCTACCTTCAGTATTTTGAAAGTATGACAGATATAACAGGTAACAGGTTAGCAATCCAAAGCCGTGTTTGTTAACATGCACTCATTTATAGTTAAGCGACACAAAATGCTTCCCTTAGTCACATTTTTAATTTATAATGTGATTAGCTATACATACATTATTTCCCTAAATATTTGAATTAAAATATCTTCAAGTCAATGTATGTTAAAAATGATCAAAAAAAATACTTCTAAATAAAGAAAATAGTTGTAAAATTAAGTACAAAAACTTCTCATCAATATCAACATCCACTATGGCTGTAAAAACAAATTAAGTAGCTGAACGTGACTGTATTGAATAATAGATACAAAAGACTAGCTAGTAGATAGAACATTCACATAAAACCACCAGTAACAGAAACGCTTGTAGAGTGAACTGGTTATTTGCCTATTTACTGACTCATTACTTCCATGAGTTTGCATAGGCAAACACCTCATTAGATTAAAATGTTCTAAGTAAATGTAAGACTATATACTTCTCATTTCACTATTTAAGTAATTTGATTTGTACTATATCCAGATTATAATTACTAACTGAAATATAATTCATTTCTCAGTGCAAACCAGTCAGATTTAAGGGCCTTTAAATGCTGCATCCAGAAAAATCGAATAAATTTTTCTTTCTGCTGTGTTTTGATTCATATTGCCATTGAAACACATATATGGTGCATGTGCTCATGAACATTCTACACGTCTCTGCAACTAGAAGTCGATTACAATTAAAAAGACAATTTTTAAGGTTTGATAAAATAACTAATTGCACAATCTCTTTTGGGGGGTAAATGCTTTTTTTTTTTTTTAATATACAATTACTTACCTTAGGAGAAAATATCTAAGCAAACAAAAACATTCACACAAATAGGGAAGTCTCAATTGCCTGTCTTGATTTGCATTGGGTTTTCTTGTTTTGTTTCTCTGATGTTGCTAGGGTTTTAGGGTTTTTTTAAACATATCTGATTTGTAACCAACACCAAACTGAATTAAAACAGGATCAAATTTTGTTTCAGTGACTGCAGTTTCAGAAAACTATTCATGAGTGTTTGCGTACAAATCATCTCTTGGAAGAGTCCAGATCTTACCCGATCAACCGTCATGTGGGAATCTGCCAAACGGAGAAATGTCTGAAGTTCCTAATATGCTTCTATGTACTAGAGCTGTTTTAATTTTTTTTGACAATGAACTAAGACCTGTACCATTTTTCTTTAAGCTTTCAATTCTTTAAATTGTTAAAACAACCACAATTTCAGAGTTCTGTTTACCTTAGACATGAATATCCTCAGTCATATTAATAAAACCTCATTTCTACAGAACATTAATCTTTAGCCAAGGCCATGCTGTACAATGTAGTAGAAAAAAGCACCTATTAATATTTATCACATCATTTTCATCATCAAAAGCACATTGTTACATGCATGACAGATTATACAAATGAATTCTTCTTCTAAACAAATATCAAAGAAAGCTCCAAGACTTATATTCATGGAGTACTTCTGTTGTTTTTGCTAGCAGTGTAGTATTTTTGTCATCTGCCAATTCTACAGCTTACACTGAGAGCAAACAAACAACAAAAAAAAGCCCAAAGAAATTGGCAGTTACAGGCTTCTGACCCAATAGTGTTAACAGAGAATTTGCTATAAAATTAAACAAAAGGAAATGCACAAGACAACATATTCTATAATGGAAATTCACAGGAGTAAAAAACCACAAATCACAGCAAGAAATAAATCCATCTTAACCGCTATTTTGACAGGAATAATGGTCTCCATACTGAGACTTATATTTTATCATTAGAAATAACTGCATTAAGCTACTCAAATGTTCCTCCATTTGTTTTATCTTTAGTTTTCTTTAAGACATTTCAGATGGAGAAACTGCTAGCAAAAAAGAAATAAGCACAGGAAGACTTCTGTGCATGTCTGTTAGTAAGATGGCTTTCACAGCTTGAAACCCACTCTGTTTCTGCTTCTCAGCTTCCTGGATGTGAAACACATGGGGAAAAACCTCAGAGTAAACCTCCTACCATCCTTCAAATTAAGCCCTCCTCATTAAATATGCACAGTCATTCCAGAAAAGCTAAGCTGGTAACTTATCCAAATCAGTTTTTTCCAAATTGCCACCTCATAGCACTCCAGGAAAGATGCAAAGTTAGTACCACCATAGTTCTTTGGGACCTTTTAGTACTACCAGTTTTGTTTCTTCTCATTCCTAATTGTCTTCTCCTTCACTTATCCCTGCTTGTCAACCAATTTCCCCTCTGTTGGTACCCAGCCAAAAGTGTCTTCAGTACTTATTCTGTTACCTGACAGTGCTGTCTCGGCCTTTCTTACTTCCTTCTCAGTGTCTATACAGATGTCTACAGTGCCCACTCGCCAACACCCAAGACATACTTAAAGGTCTTTCTCACAGGATTACATGGCTGAGATGACGTAGGTACTGAACTGGGGATTTTGTCCTTTGTTCTACCAAAATAACAGAGTAGTAAAGTGCTTCTATACTATATGTATATTCTATTCTATATATTCAGAGCTAGTGTGAATACCAGAACAGCCTAGTCCTGGTACACAGGGCTCACCTCAAGTTCACTTCTCTGCCTGATAGAAGGCAACTGTTATAGGTGTCCTAATTTCTGACCAAGCAAAAGGACTACTGGGTACCTTCCATACTGTCCTGTAGTGTTAAGGTATCGTTGCCAATTATTCTACTGAAGATATTATTTCAAGAACGGTTGAGGAAAGAAATATTGTTTTTTACAGTATCAGTGGTCTTGAACCCACAAAATAAACCTGGTAAGTACATCAGTCAGAGCAGACAAACGTACCAATTGACTTGTTTTGAAGCGAATGTCACAATCCACAGGAGAGTTCCAGCACTTTTTGTTGCACCTATTTGAAAGGTGCCATTCATCTTCAAAAGGTCAGAAGTGTTACATGTTGCTAGAACTTGAAAAACCCAGGCCATTTGTTTTACAAGACCCCATTTTGTCATTCTGCTTCTCTGTGCAACACAAAATGAAATTCTCCTTCTCACCTCAGTCCCAACTAGATTTAATTAGAATCTAGTTAAATAGCAAGGAAAAAACAACAGTCTCTTGGGTTCTGAAGGCAAATTTTCCATTTCCATTTAAAATATAGCCTATGACAGAACTACACAGGTCAACAGCAGGGCTTTTTGTTTCTCTCCTTCAGTACACATTTCACAAATTGCATAAGAACCAATGGAGCTAGAGTTAGATGCTAAGAATTTGACTTACATTTATTAAGCGGAGTGAGATTTACAATGCAGAAACCATTGATTCAGTGTGCATGTTATTATGGTACTTCAGATGAGCTGGAAATCTGAGCACACAGTGCTGTGAAAGAGTCTCAGATAAAACCAGTTAAGCATTTGGTGGAAATCCTTCTCATGAGGTAAATATCCAGAGAGCTAAAGGATTCTGCTGGCAAGAACACCAAACCAGCCCTAACCCCCAACCAAGAAGAGAAATCAAGAGGTCTGTTATCAAAGTAGAATTCATATATTTAAGGCATAAATATATTCCTCTAGCTTAGTTTAACCTGAAACCAGCTCACTATGTAAAAAAAAATGACAACATATTTGATCATTTTTATGTTTGTCTCCTCATACGCTTAAATAGACAAGTTATTCCTTTGGTATTTGTTTTTAAAATGTCATTTTACAATAGGGCATTTTAGTGTCCTAGAGCATATTTTATAACAAAGAACATCATTCTTTTAAGATATATTAATCAAACAGAGTGGGGCAGGATTTGTTTTACATCTTTCAGAGCTTTTCAGAGTTCATTACCAGCAAAATTTTCCTTTTAAGCTGTGGACTACTCTCTGCCAATTCTTTTACATTTGTTGTTTTTATTAAAAAGGGAAAAACGAAGTTGGACGATTGGAAGAGACTGCCTGATTTCTAGCCACAATTCATTTTCTGAATTCCTGGCCGACTGAAACAAAAAATACGGATTTTTAGTGGAAAGCTGTTTATTATACAAACTAGCTGTGGGCACATAAAAGTATTTTTCAAATGCTAATTCTTTCAATTGATACTGACTCCTATGAGGAACTTTATGTTCTTAACTGACATAACTGATCTTTTTCCCAAAGTTTCCAGAACAACAATTAAGCAGCTACATTCTTAAGATCTGTTAAAATGGGTAAAAGCTTTCTCTTTCCATTTTCTAACTTCCACTTTAATCTGTAGGCATATCTTATAAAGTGGGTGAAGAGCTGGAATTATCTTTCTTAATAAAAATTAATGAAAAAAATACTCCAGAAACATCCACCAGTAATTCCCTCTCAAAGACTTCTCTCAGATCACAAAATGACACTGTAGGTAGGGTGTGTACTAGGAAATCACAAGTGCTTGTGGTGCTGAAGTCTCAGCTAGTTCCCCCTGAGCTCCACAGTTTCCCATCTTTATCCATTTAAATCAAAAGGCAAGGAATAAAAAGGGAAGAGACATGAATACTGGCGTTAGGAATGAATGCATGAGGAAAAATGCCCTGCCACCCAAGGAAACAGCAAGACGGTAACTGTGATCCACCTGGACCAATCCTAATCCATTTCACTACCCCACAGGCATCTTAAGTTCCTCCTCTTTTGGCACAGTCCCCCCCCAGCCTCCTCCCAGAGAAACTGACACATTACGACCTAGACATGTCGTCTGTGCAGTGGGTGGGGAACTGGCTGGCAGGCTGCACCTAGAGGGTGGCAGTAAAGGGTTCTTCCTCAAACTGGCAACCAGTCATAAGAGGGGTCCCCCAGGAATCAATATTGGGCCCAGTGCTGTTTAATATCTTCATAAGTGATTTGGATATTGGGATCAAGAGCACTCTGATGAAGTTTAAAGATGACACCAAAATGAGTGGGGAAGTTGACATTCCAGAAGGGAGAGCCACCCTCCAGAAAGACCTGGATAGGCTGGAGAAGGGGGCTAGCAGGAACCTTATGAAGTTCAACAGAGACCAGCGTAAGGTCTTGCACCTGGGAATACCTTATTTTTATCCTATACCTTCTTAGCCTTGTATTCACGGTGGAAGCAGATCAATGACCCTTTTTGTCCCCAAAGGATGTAGGTAAGTGCCAGTTCCAGCTGGAATTTTTCCTGTGTTCTAGTAGGTTGAACTCGGGCACTTATAATTTGAACTTAGCTGTATGTTTACAAACGTAAAATAAGTTTCTTTCAGCACAATCTCAGCAATTATAGAAACATTAACAAAAACAAAGAAACAAACAAATCCACCACCGAAAATAAAACCAAGAAAAAAACAACTTTGTCTAAAGAGCAGAAGAGCAGAAAATGTTGCTGTTTCTCACCAAGCATAACACGTAGAAGTTGATACTTCCAGTATTCGGTTGAAATAACAAAAGGTATTGAAATGTAAAATCTGTCATGGGAATATTTATGAATGTTGTTTAAATTACATTACAAAATGAAATTAATGCAAAGCTTCTGCAGCCGTCTATGCAATTTAATTTATAGTTTGCATAAATAAAGAATTATAATACATTCATTTGTTTCCTTCAATTTCTTACCTTGCCCTTCTGGAGTTTCACCAAAGGGATTCACTTCAACCTGAGTGGCATCAATTTTCAAGAAAAGATTATACAGCTTCTTAATTTGATCTGCTGCCTAAATTTGATCAAGCGATTTACAATTACCACACAGAAAAATAAAATGTAATGTTTTCAAGGCAAACGTAAACCATTATTGATCATTTTTAATCTATTAAATTGCACACTAACTCTAGGTAATTACTGCTTTTATTTCTGTTTTCTTAATCATATTTATATAGTATCTAAAATAGCTATAAGGTAGCATTATGGTACTGCATAACATTTAGTAAATGTGCATTTAAAGACTACACAAACTGGAGATTTTCTACAAAATTAACAGCACGATTACTACGACAAGTTCAGTCTGAAAAGTGTCTAACAGTTCATAATGATGTATTCTCCAGTACTGAGAACTAAGTTGCATTCACATTAATCAGTCTAAATTCAGGAACCATAAAGCAGTCACATTAGTGACTTTAGAAAAAACATACATTTCTCCTTCCTACACCAGTCTGAAATGTTTTCTTGAAGAAATTATGTTGGAACTATGCTTGTTTACAAGATACTCTTGCATGTTCCTTATTGCTCCTCACCATTTATCTCTGAGAGTGCCTCTATGGCCAAAAGTATTGTGACTGAATACAAACTTCAAGAACTTTTGTTCTCATGTTCATCCATTAACAGAAGAACTTAAATAATAGCAACAAGAAAGAAAATTAAGAAAAAAATTAAGAGAAAAAATCCTTTTGGTCCATTACACACTGACAAGCTATTAGCTGAAATAAGTTTGCAGATGAAGAAGTACACTAATAAAATAACATTCAGATTTGTCCCTTCATTACTAATCAGTTAACTGAAGTACATGAACCAAAAATATTTGGGACTTCTATTAAGCAAAGCAAATGAGACTAAAAAAACAGAAGTCATCTTTCTCCCACAATATCATTCATAAGAAATAAACCAGTATGACAGGAAAGACTCAACCCAAATACTGTATCGCATCAGGAAGAACATGGTGAGGGGTGCTCATACCTCCCTCCACTCAGTGCTGACATGGCTGCACCTGGAGTGTCGTGTCCAGATTTGGGACCAACACTTCTGAGACTCTTTAAAGAGTTACTGTTTGGAGGCAGCATATGAATTGCTCAAGACTTCCCTGCTCAAAAGTCATCATCTGAAGCCCTCTCAGGGGTTTTGAAAAAATATCAGAAAAAATATCAGTTCTAAAGCTGCACCCACCAAGGCACTGGCTTCCTTGGTATGAACACTAGTTGACAAACTGTCCTAATACCACAGGGGTAAAGCTATCACCAGTGACTCAAGGGAGGGAGTCCCAATGTGCAAGCTCACATTGATTCTGGGCAAAATGAAAAGTAGGTGTTGCCCTTGTACACTGCTGTAATTTTAACAGATCACCAGAATTGCTTAATTTTTATTAAGGGCTGCTCCATCTTTCAGCACTTCTCTGAATCAGGCAGCTTAATGTCAACATTTCTCTTTCTCAAGGCCTACAGGTACCGAGACAAGGCACAGCGTAAAATCCCACCCTAGAAATAGTGAATGTATAAGGAAATACTAGGATTTGTCTGAATAAAAACTATGTCCCTATGCTTCAGTAAATTTCTTAAGAGTTGACAGCACAAGGAAAGAAAAGCATTCACTATAGCATTATTTAAATGTATTGTTGAAAAGTCCATATATTGCTGTTAATTATTAAGTACCAGAACTCTTCAAGGGTTGAAAGGTTCTACATAATCATTCCTCCTCATTAGATATACAGCTAAATCTTCAAACATGTTAATCAACTTAATGGTTATGCATTTGTTAATTGCATGGTTGGGATAGAAAATAATTACAACTGTTGAATTAAAAATAAAGGAGTTCTATAAAAATGACAGTTTGATACTGTGGGGAAAAAAAAAAACCAGGCAAAAGTAGCTTAAACAAGCTTCCTCTTCTCTACAGAATGATTCTTAAAGGCAAAATATCTTGCATATTTGTGTACAATAGAGAATTCCAATATACAAAGAAAAGACAAAAAGCTGGCAGCCTTTTCATTTTGAGTTGTACAGAGAGATACACTCTTACTTCTCCCCATATTAAGGGCCAAATTTTCCAGAAAAGCTCTGCCCATGTAACTCGCTGAGCTCCAATGGACTCCCAGTGAATCCAAGGAATCCCACCTGGTGTAACAGCACATTGTCATGAATTACTTCAAAGACCAAGGACTTTCACTTTGGAATAATAAGGACTTACTCTAATTGCCAAAGACTGATGATAATTATACAGGTGTAATTTAGTATTTAAAATGATCTAATGGACACTTAGACTTTTATGTCTATTTGGAAAGTATTTATAGCATAGATGGACTAAAAACTCTTCAGTAAAAACTGAGAGAGTAGAGACGAGTTACCTGCTGTTGCAAAGGTCCTTTGAAACCCAAATTTTTTGCCATTTGTAAAGCCTGATGTTCCTTTATGCCTTCAAAAATATCTATTTCTTCCTGTAACAATAACATGCATAAAAATAACTAAATATTCAAGCTGAACGGAGATTTATAACTTCAAAAGCAAAACACTTAGTATACATTTGCAAATTAGTAATTAAAGCATGGCTGTTTGCCAAAGCTCTCCGAGACTGAGGCTATAGCAGCTGCCTATAGGGTATGTTATAATTACTACACCAAGTATGAAACAGTCCTTCCAAAAAAATATATAATTCTTCAGGGTGGCATGCTGACAAGACAATGTGACACCAGTTTTCACTTTTAATTACTGTACAGATGGCGTTGATGAATATTTAGTCTGTTAATTTTTATGACATCTTCTGGAATATTTTCAAGGCAATGGGTGTCACTGCCCAGTAACACTGGGAAGTTTATGTATTTTTAAAATGCATATTAAATATTTTTACAATTTTTTGAATAATTATACTTGATTGTATCAATTATTTGCCCAGATGAATAGCTTGTCTACTCATTATTATGCCACAGTAACATAAAATAATACGTTATGTAGTCATCGTTAAGGAAGCAACTACAACAGTTATATTTCAAATGCGAAAGTCACCCAGGTACAAAGAAATAATTAACGACTCTGTCAATTAACAAAAAAACAACCACAGAAGTAATAACCATATTGTCACTGACCCACTTGTGAAAGAACAGTGTACCTTCCTGAAAGTGAAACTTGCTCATAAAACATTTCAGATGTTAAAGCTGACATATCATATAACAGCCAGGATTAAGCTCTTTTTCTGATTGAGCTGAAGACACTAACAAAACACTAACAAAATCAGATGTTAAACATGCTTTATTTATCTACTAGATGACAGGTCTGAACCCCTATTTGGTGAAACACACTTTTTATTGTTCTTATTGTCTTCTTTCAATACATGGAACAAGGAAAAATGGAAGGAGAAAGGCAGGGAGGGCAGTGGAGAGGGCTGAGAAAAATCCCATTTTTTTGGATAACTGACAAGGAAAATTTTAGCGTAAAAATATTATCTTAATACCTTAAAGATAAGTTCTGGGCTGGTAACCGCAACTTCTTCTATGTCAACACCACCCTGTGGACTGCCAACCATAACAGGTCCATTGCAGGCTCTGTCCATCAAAATTGCAAAGTATGTTTCCCTGGCAATATTCAGCGCTTCTGCAACCATCACCTAAAAATGAATATAGGGAAGAGAAAAAAAACAAACCAGCAACAGCTCTGACTGTTCCATCCAGCAGAAAACATTGTGGCTCATGTTTTCTGCATTGCCTTAAAATGCAGCAGTTTGATACTTGCTATCCTGAAAAGACAGGTTTGCTTCATTGTTTTTAGAAGGTATTTCAAACCACTGAGCTTTTCCCCAAGAATTCCCCTCTCCAAAAATAAGAGACTCCTCTGATGCTGCTGTTCTCACTCGGGCATGTCACAAGCAGCATAAACCAGGAACACCTGATCATTGGGGTTTTTCCAAGAAGAGAACCAGAGCTGCACCTGTATCCACAAAGGGGCCCCCCATATTACCCTTTTGTTCCCAACAAGCACTTTAAGATGCGCCCTCAGAAAAACTTGAGTCAGAAGGGACTACAGTTTGCAAACCACAAAGTACAAGAGGGTATGTTGGCTTTCAGATACATCTCATCAGTAGCGCCGTTCCTCACCAGTAAAATCTCAGGCTTAAGTTCTCCCCCCCATTCTGACAGAAAGCCTTCCTACACTTACAATCTCAGCACTGATTCCCTGCCATGCCCTGCCAATTTCCTAAGGAAATGTGTTTACAGATAATTCTGCCATTCAGCTTTTCACTTTCAGTTTAGAAAGACAAGCGTATGTGACCTTCAGACGCTGGCACAATCTAGAAAAATAAAAATTTATTTTTCCAAAGAGCTACTAATTTCTATCTATTCCTATAAACTACAGGGCCCTTTCATACCAGCATCTGACAGCACGCAATAAAAAGGGACGATTCAAATCCTACATGTCTGGAATCTACAATTACTCACATTAAAATTGGTGGGAAAATGGCCCATATGACTTGTTTGTTACAGTTTTTAATCTCCTCCCAAAACCATGCCAAAGTCAAAGTTCTTTCAATTTTAGTATTACAGTAACTATACTTCTCTCTTCATCTGAGCTGTCGACTTTTGCAATAGTTTAACAATAGCTATTGAAGCAATTTCTGAGATTAAGTACGTTTACACTTGGCAAAGGACTCACTGAACTGTTTTGATGCAATACTAAATTCCTCCAAATCATCTTCAACTTAAGAAGAAAAAAAATCTGCCTATGATCATTACAAATTGGTCCTTAGGATCATAAGAGGTGCCATAATTTCAGTTGCAATGACTGCAGCTCTGCTCTGAACTACAGTTTTGCTTTTCAACCTGCAAGCTGAGCAGCCACCTCTGAAATTTAATTAGCCCTATAGCATCTCCTTACAAGAATCAACCACATTCTCCCTTAGCAGAGCTACTGTTTCCTATCCTTCAATGGAATTAGTAGAAAACAGGAAAAGTCACTTCCCCGAGGTTAAAATAATTATGAAGGATTAAGTGTCAATGTCTTTCTAACATGGTCTGTTTTTATAAAGCAACAGCTTTGAACAACGATTGTAGACAATGATCATCACTCTGAATGAAACATAAGGTGAAATTGATACTATCAGCAGTTCAAAGTCCTTATATCTGAGAGGCATGTATACACCTGCAGACTTCGAACTCTGCCTACCCATCAAGATGTGCTCTGTCAAATAAGTATTCCTGGGGTTTTCATAGTTCAAGGACCATAAACAAGATAGATGCACTATTCTTTCACCCAAGTCGCTTTTTTGACATTCTGCTCTGGATTACATAAGAAAGAGTGTACATACCTTCTGCCAGGCTGTGCATCTTAACAGAACAGGAGAAAAAAAAAGTAAGAGACAGGGAATTAAAGAAAGCCCTCTGTGCTCAGAATGGAAGGAAAGATGCTATTTCTTTATGGGTTTTCTGACATGGAAGAAATTTGTTTTGTAGCAAATTTTGTTTCCTTCTACTCTTACCTTACTTTATTAATAGCACAACTAAGCAATTGCACAAAGCAAACTAAAGAAAACTAGGGTGAAGAAGACAACTAAGAATGTAGAAAACTACTGCAATAATTAAAAGCATCTGCCTATTTTAGGCTACTATAAGGGATGCTAAAAGGCAGCTTCAGAAATTTAGCTCAGCTACCTGCCAAAATTTGTCAAATTAACAAGCGAAGGTATGGAAAGCATTTCTGATTTGCTACTATTAGTCTTTTTACCTGCATGCACGTTTTCAGCTCTTTACATATCCTGCACCAATGTATCTGAAAAACGTGAGTCAATTGCTTTAGACACAGGTCAATAAAACCAACTGGTCCTACTGGATCTTATCTGAGCTGTTCAGAGAGTTTCCACAGCACTCAGGATCAGAGACAGACTTAGGATGGGAATCCACAAGTCTCAAGGAATACATTTGCAAGCACAGCAGGTAGAACTTACATTAATAAATCAGATATCTTTTCAACTGCTACTTCTGACCCAAGTGATTATTCTCTCTATTACTAATTAAGAATGTCAACATCATTAAGTACTGTCTTAATTCTCAATAGTTTTGTGAGTCCATCTACTTTGTAGTAGGCAAGCTTACTGTAGAGTAAAAACTGTCAGCATGTGCAACATCTCTCATTTCTCCTAACAAAATTCCAGTTACTTTCCTTCATCATCCTCCCTGACTGATGCAGAGCAAAGACAGGGAAACTGCTGTTCAAGTTCTTTAAATATTATTTGTTAAAGTCTACCTACGATTTCCGTGAAAAAAATGAACACAAACACATTAATGAACAGTTAAGAGTAGTGAAATTGAATGTACGGACTGTTGACTTTTAATATTTTGTCTCTTTTGCTTATGATAAAGAATATGAAGCATCACTGTTAACCACCTCAGGTATATATTTAAAAGGCCCTTGGGAAGTTTTCTTTAAAACTTCCTGAAAACTTCAAGCTTTCCTTCTTAAATGATTACCTAAAAGTTTAGGTCACATATCTAATATCATGAGAGTAACTACAACAGCTCTTTTATAATGAATCAACTATTCAAAATGTTAATTCTGTTACTGCTTGGAGAGAAAACGCAGGTAGCAAATTCTCAGGTTGTCATGATAAGAGAAGACTGTCTTCTCAGATAACCAGGCTCCCCAAATTCCAAGCTGCCATAAGAGGATTTTATGTAAACTCACAAAATAGCTTCCAAGTTACAAGGGAACTGAGGAGATTGCCATTTATTTGAGAAACATCATTCTAAAGAAGCACAAACATGCTCTAAATTCTGTAGTAGCTGTACATGTTGAGAAAGAAGCTGAAAACTCCACTTTCTGCTCCATAATTACTCTAATTGTAGAAAATGTCTATCTTTTATTCATTCCTTACAAATTAATGTAAAATGTACATGACTTCCACACCCTGACTTGACACTAATTCATTGACTGCCTCACAGAAAGTGACTTAACGATTTTCCTTCTGAAAAACATTTATTACCTAAATTATTTAAAACATGAGTTCACTCAAACTTTCTAGAACACCAAAAGTTTAAAAAACACAAAACGTAAAAACATGCCTTTTCTGTTCTTCCTGAACTGCAATTTTCTTTAAGTGTACATACACACACATATTCTCACACAGAGAGAAAAAGCGTGGCTTGAAATAGAACAAAAATGCCAGCTATTAATTTTGAACTTCCCCACTGCTCTTACAAAGCTCAGTCTGTCCAGCAATTTCTGTGCACTAACTACCCACTGCATTAAACGATATTTTAGATATAGCTAAACTTCCACTTTTAATCGTATTACTATAGTATGCCCCCCTTGACTAAAATTTCAGTGTTTGACATAGTAGTCCTAATGCTACAAACCTGAATGTGTCAGCTCCTTTAATTATGTGGAAGATTCTAGAGTGGGCTAACTTTGGAAATGATAAAAGCTTTTAAAAGATATGAATTTTTCTGGAAAATAGTCTTTTGATGACCTACATGCATAATTTGAAACATGCTTTCCTCACTATCTAACAAGCAACGTGGAAACCATTAGTATAACATTGGCCAAACTGTTAAGTAATTCATTAACTTAAAACAGGGTGTATCCTCTTACCATAAATTACCAGAAATCAAGATCTCAATACCAAAAATATAAAACATGCTCCTACCTTGTTACATATGTGTGCAAGGAAGACATGAATTGGCCTAGGGCTTTTAAAAGCCACCTATATAATCAGAATGGAAGTCTATACCAATAGACATTCAGCTTCTCCCAATGAAAAACATCCCAACAATAAAATACTTGCAAGCTGTGTCGTGAAAATTTTCCATGTAAGTTTATGGCAAAGGTAAAATGTGCCGTCTATCAAAGCTAGATACTTTCCTGTAGCACCAAAATAAACATCTGAATTTCAATAGTTCAACCTTCACCTTAAACTTCACATATGCCCTAGCTGCTTACTTCTGACCACTCTTTATTCATACAAGCAATGTGTGGAAGGGGAGGAAAGCAATTAGGTGCTAAAACTTCTATAGCTATTCTATACATAGTATAAAAGTCATCTTAATAGAAATCCTCTGAAAAATCCATTTAAAAAAACCCCAACATCCATACTTTTATATCATTTCCATCAATTTCAAAGAAAATTAGAAGGGGTTTTTTTTTCAGAGCTGAATATGTAAATGAATGAACAGCTTTGCACTCAGACAAAAGAGTGAAATTTCCTGTACTGATGTATTCAAAGTAGGACAACTAGGGCAAAAGAATAAACCCAAAGAATTTATTTTAAAAAGCTACTTACAAGTTTTTCAAAGCAGAGTGACTTAATATGGGAAATATATATCCTTTTTTTTTTTTTTTTTGTCCTCTTAGTATTTCACAATCTCCAACAGACATACCTTAATGGTAATGCTGTTCCTTCTTTTTACTGTCTAGCATTCCTTTTTAAAAAGGAGTGATGGTAACCTGCTCTCCTCGCTCCCCAAGAAAAGAACCACCCGAGCACCTTCCTCCAGCCCTCATTAGACAGTATCTTTCCAGACAGGTGTTCTGCTAATATACCAAGCTGTTCACAGTATATTAAAAGTGAACTGCACTTCTTTTCAGCTCATGCCAACTTATCTCCTGACATCAACTGCAGAGTGACTCTTGAATACATATCTGTATGAAGATCCATGCTCAGTAAAACAAAGCAAGAGATAAAAATACATATAGTAGATAAGCAAGTGCTAGGATTTCCTGACTTAAAGAGAATTTTACTAAGGTGAAGGAGAATCTTGCTGAAAGGACATCTATGCTTCTCCTGTTTAGGCCAATACATTTATTTTGAGCAATACATTTATGCTGAAGTGTGTCTTGGCACCTTGCAGCATGCACCAACCCAGGTAAGTGAATTACCTTGTATTAGCTAAACACTGCAATGGTCATCTTTTACTCTTTATCTGCAACGAGTTAGGAAGAATCTACTTTTAGACATTTCAGGCTTTTTTTAAGTTGAGATCACTCACACACAAAGTCATCTTTTACTATCTTTAATAGTGACAGCTGCCCAAAGCTGATGTTGAGTGAATTATGGGTATTATTACTAGAGGTCATCATGTATATACTACTTCTGTAAGCAGAATGTCAATAAGCATGTATAGTTAGTGCTATATAGAGTTATGCTGGCATTTAGTGTGTATTTGATGAAGGATGAAAGATTCCCTTTAACAAATGTAGCAAAATTGAATTCATTTTTCCACCACCAGGTATGCTGAAATGGAGAGAAAAATACATACATACAAAGAAAGAGTAACTCTTTCTTTTATCAACTAGGTGCAATCAATCAGGCATTGCAAAAGGAATGAAAAAAATAAGTCTGCATCATATATTAATGCAAAATTGCACCTGAACACTGTCCTCAACTTTCAAAAAGCAAAATCTTACCTTTTTAACTGTCACGCCATCCTTTGGAGTTTGCTTTGTTGACAGATTGTACCCAATCATCTGTTTAGCAAGCTGTTCAACAGTCTTAGGGCTACAAACAAAAGAAAAATGTTAGTTTATTGAAAGATATTAAAAGAAACAGTCACATAGCTATTGTGAACAGTTTAAATGTTACAACAGAAGCCATTTTTTTATGCTTTTTCAATTTTAAAGACTTACTCTTTAGTTAGATGAACTCCTCCTTTCAAGCCACTATTGAAAATACCTTTTCCTCTCCCTCCAGCCAGAATCTGTGCCTTCAGAACAATTTCCTTTGCCTCTGCAATAGAAAAACACATTGCTATTTTATGATGTGTCATTTATCGAGCTTATTACTGTAAGCTTAAACCAGCATTTCCAAGTTAGGCTCTTTAAAAAAAAACAATGAGAAGTTGTTCAAAACTAGCGAACAATAAACCAGGAGTCAATTCAGCATTTTTATATAGCAGCCTTGCAAAAATGAATTGTTCAAGGAAGTTAAAGGATAAATAGACACTACTTACAAACTGGACAAAGATGTCATTATTTAGACCAAAACCACAGTATTAATGCTACATGGATTGAAAACCTAATCATATAACTAGCATACAGTTTGACAACTTACACTCCGGCATGGTTTTTAAAACACGAATCAGATCATATTTTGTCTTGAATGGACAACAAACAAATGCTTGTCGAGGAAAATAAATTCTATTCCTTGCTCTGAACACATGTAAGCAAAGCTATGGATGTGGTCCTAGAAGAAATCTCCATCTCCAAAGGGCAGGTAAGTGTAGAGCAAGGGCAGTAGCTGTGAAAACATGTTCTCCTGTTTGTGAGACATCCCTCGAATCTCTGGCAATGTGAGCGTAACAGTATCTTAGAAACAAGTGCAGCAAGACACAGTGACAAAAGCAACGGCACCAAGACCTACGTTCCAAACAGAAACAATCCTGAGATCCTTACAGAGTAAAACAGAAGGGGGGGGAAGGGGGTGGGGGGGAGAAAAAAGCCAAAACAAAAACATCACTCATGATCTCTGCAGCTCCATGGACCATAACAGCTTCTTGAACCATAACCACCTGCCAGGTGCCTGCAAGATGTTTATTAATGCCACGTCCCATCACTTCGCAAAATAGCTGGCAGTATTATGATAAATGTGCAAAGTCTGAGATGCTAACATTAACATATCATTAAGCACACCTAGAAAAGACAAACACCATTACCCTTTTCTGAAGCCTCTGCAGATCTCTGATTTCAGTGATGTTTGGATTAGGTCACACCTTTAATCACAGTATTCTATGCAAGTATGCAAGAAAATACGAGAATCTGTTGTTAAACTGACAAATTTACTGTTGAGGTAGCAAAGAGGATATGGATATTTTCATTCAAACAAACACAGGTTTTCTACGCTTGCATTACATGAAAACATTTTACAGATGGTTAAATAGAAGTTTGGAGGTAGGGTAATTTCTGGTGCGGACCAGCTTTGACACGGCATCATTTCAAAGTTCCAGTATAATAGATTTCAGCAGCTAGAAAAAAAGTTGGATCTTAACATAGAATAAATATTATGAAATAAATATTCTATTTCCTGTATTGAGACAGAAATGCATTTTCATCACAGCTTTTGAAGGTACTGTGCTATGAGATGTCTGATTTCTAGGCTTCTCAAGGCAAAATCCTTCCACATGTTTATCCATTCAGTAACATTGGACAGATATCATTCTGAACCTTAAAAGCACTCTCCTTGAAAATATTTCATGCATTTCAATATATTCATGTTCTTGGCTCCTTCTTATTCAAGCCACTGCAAGGCAGATAACAAGGAAATTTAAATGCAACAAAAAGTTTTATATCAAGTGTTTCCTAAGCACAGAAATTATTAAGATGAATTAAAACTGTAAATCACTTTCCAGCCTGTAGAAGCAAATTCTAAAATGCTGTGGCAAAGAATCTAATATAGTATTGTTAATAGATGCTGCAAGTATTTAATTAGATCGGTTTTAGGTGCCAACCATCTTGATAATGTGAGCTTGGACTGTCAGTGATACGTGATATCAATTACATGAGTGATCAGCACTCGTGCTCCTAACCAGCATGCTACACGAGTGCTGATTATCTTCATTTGGCTACAACAAATGAAGTCAGAGAAAGGAATTAATGTGTACATTTTTATAATCCACTAGAGGACTATCAAGGCAATACAATAACTTTAGAAAAACAACTAGCAAAACCATAAACAAGCACACTGGCATTAAGCATGTAAAGATTAGACCTGATTAGACCTGAAGAACTGATCAATACAGCGGCTCTGCAGAGCACAGTACAGCGGGTTCTTCTTGCCCTGGGGGAAACCAACAGGAAGCAATTTAATTCAAGAGTTATTTGCCCAGGCTCTGTAAAATGAACTAAACCAGTCAGATCTTATTTTACAGTAACTAGGCTCGATCATTCAGTATCTTACCAAGTTGACTCACTACTTAACATCAGCACTTTATTTAAACAGCCAGTTTCTAGAAATGCTCACACAAAGTTTTTATGGTATCTCCTGCCTGAACTCCCAAATTAGGTTACCAAAGACTACCCCAAAAGACAAACTTGTGACTCACTTGTGAGTCACCATCACTTGGGAGCTCAAACCAAAATTAATAAATATCTATAAAGCAATATGCAAAGTCAGTATTAAACCTATTGAAAACAAAAAGCTGTAATTAATTTCCATTAGCACCCTTCCAAACTGCTGTAGTAACACCGGAAACATGTTTAAGAAGGGTTGTGTAGTTATAAATCCTGGATTTGAAGAGAACCCAGCACAAGGAACATGTCTACACCACCATGAAACATAGCACAAGATTTTCAACAGCACTGTATTTGGTAGTTATGGCTTCAATGAACTTCTGTTTATGTCCCTTGACTGACAAGCCTTTGTATGATATTTAAAAAACCACAAAAAACCAAAAAACAACAAACCCCCAAAACAAACCCAAACAAGAAAACAGACTGCTTCTGAAGTGTGTAGAGATTATTTTATTTTTTGGCCACAGTTTTAAAATATTCTTTCTCATTTAAAACAATAGAAAAAAAAGACTGTTTTAAAGTGTCAGTAATTTAGCAGCAAATAGCCACAAACTGCTCCATGCAGACTAATGACGCATTTCTGGAAACAGCATGTGTTCTTAACTAATTATAACTTGAATACATTAATATCTCACACTTAAGTTTATTCACTGGATCTTACATTTGTCTTTTTTTTACATTAACCTACAGAAAGAGAGAGACATGAACGTTTCCAAAGAGTCCTTTAAAGCAAATGGAGCAAAACACGGCTCGTCCCCAAGTCAGATGCCAATCCATAAGCAAGACCTTTACTCCTCAGACAAGTCCGGAGTTTAAAATTTCACAACTCTAGTTGTGTCTAACCACATTTCTAAAAAAAAAAAAAATAAATCTAACCACAAAGGAAAAAAGCTTGAAGTACTTTTCTTTTAAATGAATTCTGATGTTTCAGCAGAACAGAATATAAAACTCCAAGGGACAAGCATCCTCTACACTGCATTCAACAATACATCTCCTTCCCATCAGTCAGCGCTGTGAATACAAATGACAGTGGTACTCCTTGCACTTGTAATAGGCTCAGTCCTATAATGAAAGCCTATTTAAAATCAATAAAATCAGTCCTGCTTTTGGGAGCTATGATTACCCTGGTCCACTGGTACTGCTTGCAGCAAAAATGAACAGCTTGTTCTCAGCCCACTGCTGTGTATATTTAAATACTGAATTCTTGATCGTGAAACAATATATGGAGAGCCATAGTTCTGCTAGTTATACAGTATGCTAATTTATTACCTGCGAACAACTTCCAATTATTATTGATACGACTGCGTGATTGCAAATTAGGCGTGTTAACAGTTATATTAAAACGTGCTGTAGCTTATCAAAAATAAACTACTGCGAAGAACAGACAATATAGGACTGCATGGTAAAAGGCCTCACTCTCACCTGTTTGTGAACAAAAGATTTTCTATAGGAGAATGATCAGGACTACTTTGGCAAGGCATCCTACACTACAGAATTAGAGCAGGGGACTGAAAGGGATGAGATCTCACACAAAATCCTATCCACATTTCCATCTCACCATGCGACTTTCAGCAGTTCGGCTTCTCTATCTGCAGGGGCTCTGTGAAAATTAATTAGCATCAGCACCTCTTAAAAATGCAGAACCTGATTCAGGATTACATTTGTGTATTTTTACTCCAGTGTAAAGCAACTAATCACAGAAGGGCTGACTCCAAGCCCCGGCAGCACCATAAATACCGCAGCAATAGCAAAGTGTCACTGGAAAACACACTGATTTCTCTTGCAATGAGCTTTTAGTACAGATTGCAAAATAGATGAAAGCAGCCCAGTGTCATGGGAGTTGGGCAACGAAGACAAATTTGGGACATGCCAAATCAATGTCTTACAGAAGCACTGTCTCCTTACTGACCCAAACATGAGCATGAACACTGAGTCTGTAAACACACAAAAGCTGTTTGCACAAAGGCACCAGGCTTAAGAAGACTCCTCCATCCTTCTGTATGCACAGGACCCAGCCCAGTGTGGCTAGGCAGATGTTAACTAGTTTCAAAAACTTTGCTAGTCACCCTTCTTTACCTAAAGTCATTAAGTTGTGCTCTTTGAGCACATCCTCCTTCCCAAAGTCAAAAAGAGCTAGATGGGGTTCATGGATCTGCAACCGGCTTCAAATTCTCCACATCTACAAATAGACAGAGGCCCATCTAATGATGTGTTTACGTGGTATGACTCTTCTGAGGGACACAAATCACTGTTATGCTTGGACATATGCAACTTTAAACTTCCCCTAGGCCAGCCAAGCTGTAGTGACCATCTTCTACATGGTTGTCTAGAATATTGCTCCACTAAGGTCTGGCTGGAACCCCCACAGGATGACCAATTCCACCTCCCCATCACCTATGCTGGACACTGATTTCCTAAAACAAAGGAGTAAATCCAGTGCTTCCCTTCCCAAAGCCAGGTATATTTTCCCCTGACTCTGCTTTATAATTTAGCTTTCATAACATGGGAGTTGGGGAAAACAAGGCAAATATTACAGACATTTTCTGACAGCAATTACACTTCGTTTTGGATAGCATAAGAACTATAAAGATATCAACAAACCCCAGAACGCCTACATGATGCTCCTACTTCAGTTTCCTCAATAGTGTTGATGCAAAACTGCAAATGCTCGTGTCCTGTAAGGATTCTAGATAGCCTCTTGCAAACTGCATCTCTACAGCTCAGAGCTTGTCTTCCAAAACAAGGGGTATCCCTTACAAGCCCTGAAAGGGTCAAGTTTAGGTTGGTTTGAGGTGGTTTTTTTTTTAATACACCTCTAGCTGATTCAACAGTAAAGAAACCTACTTTTGGGGGTCTCATCTATCCTGTTCTATTATTGTTGCTTGCTTCTTTCTTGTTTCAATGCCATCTTTCCCTTTGGGATACAGTGGGTATAATTAATTTTCCAAATTTCAGCCATCCTGTTGTAGTGCTCAGGCAAGATCCTGTCAGGTGCTTATTACTTTTTAACAGTACTTCTGTCCAGAGACACTCTGGTATATGTACTTCAGCACAAGAAAGAAGGGAGAAGAATGAATAAAAGCTTTAAGGAAGACCATAATAAACTTAATACAATAATAAAAAATGGTAATAAAAACCTAATTTCCATATTGAAGACTGAATCTTAAAGTTGCTGTAGTAACTTCTCACATTTGGGTCTCTTTACAGAAACTTGCTCTGAAATCTGAGACAGCTTTTCCCAAGGAGCAAGTATTGCACTTCCACTGCACTTCCATCTTCTGAGAACTCCAGGGATGCAGCATCTGAGACAGTTTCCACGCTCTGCCAAGTAAGCAGATTGAGATGGGAAAAAGAAGCTGTCCACAAGAAGATACCTCCCACATCTACAGAACTATTGATCTTCAGAATGAAGTTAAAACTAAAGGGGGGGGAGGATCAATTGTTTAACTCTCTTCCTCTGTTTTCATTCTTCTGCTCTGTAATGCCTAAAAAAATGATGTTCTTACATGCCTAGCTTCTACAACCTTTGGTTTTCAGACTAGTTTAGAATTAAAGTTAAATAAATTATCCTTTTTATAACTCCATACTTTTCAATATATTGTATATTTATTGCTAGATTATAAGCTTCATTAAAATCTATAATGATAAATTAGCCAGTCTCTTGATTCTGTCACTACTATTATTAATTGCTTTCATAACCATTACTGCACACTTCACCAGTGATAAAAATTTTAAAGCTAGATAAAGTCAGCTAAGCTAAAGCTCACTCTCAGTATTGCACTCTTAAACCTTCTCAGAGTAAAAGTAATCAAGTATTCACATGTCCAACAGCTAAGTTAAACCTGATCAATTACATATACAGCCAATGGAGACTCACTACATCCAGCAGCACCACTATAATGCCTGGAAAAATATGCACATTAAAGGCAGGGATCAAAAAAAATAGTTCTCACATTAAAATTGCTCATTTTATGTGCTTGTTTAAAACTCCACAGGATATCTTATTTCTGATATTTTCCAGCCTTTAACTGTTTCTTTTTTAAACCAAACTTCTCATTATTTTTACATAGATTTCCTCTGTAATGGACACAGGATTTAGAAAAACTACTATTTGCCACATTTGCTTACAAACTTAAGAGGAGACATGGCTTGAAATCTCAATCAGGAGAGGAAGAAGCTTCTTCATTCGGTGGAAGAGAACTGAAGTCTACTGACAAGTGAGCAAAAGTTTTTTCTGACAGCTCTTTCCAGGCAACATTCGTTCTGTGGGCAAAACAGAGGCCACTTTCTGTAACCTGCTTTGTCAACCTGGCACCTTGCACCGTGTTGCACAAAAAATACTGAGCAAAATGGAAAAGCTTATACAAACTGATAGTGTTCTTCTACCATTCTATCCATGCGTTTAATTCTTGCAACTTTTAGACTTCATAATATATTTTATGAGTCAGTATTATTTTTCTCCTCTTCAGACGATTTCACCTTAAGGGACTGTAAAAGCAAGCAAAGGGTACTTTTCTTTGTGCATTAATTGTGATCCCTGTTACCTGAAACCACCATGGAAGCTTCCCAGGATAATCTAGTATGCACTGAGAAATTTAGGCATGGAAAATCATGTGGTTTAGTAGACCTGTTTTCCTTATAAACTACATACCTCACAAAAACTGCTTTCTAAAAACCACTCTCATTCAAAAATATGACATTTTACCAGATTTTTAGAAAGTCACTTCTTTCCACCATTCCTTTTTCCCTAAACTACAAAAAAAAAAAGTTATAGTGCCATGAATATACCATCAGTTTTCTTTGTATCTTTACCTTTTAAAGCTTACAGGGATTTCAAGTTTTCCTTGCCAAAATATTCTGCAAACTTGTTTTTTTTTTTTCTTTTTCAAAGTAAAATATATTTTAAAGTTAGTAGACTCAGGCAGTTCAACTGCGTCCTAAATTCTTGATTGAATACCATAACACCATTTGTTTCGATGCAATTTAAAGAACAGGCTTTATACAATCTGTAGTGTTGAAGTCAAGCAGTCATTAAGAACAAACACTGTTCTCGCCCCTAGCTGCAACAATATACACACCTGTTTTCCTGGAGAGCTTTCAAAATTTCATTCTTTGTGATTGTGTGTAAGGCACAAAAGACAAAAAGTCTTCTCTGACTGATTCTAATTCTTTTATCCATTATTGAACTGCAGAGATGGTTTTGAAAATTTGTAGAGGAAAAAACTATAAAAACTGTGGAACGTATATTAATTTTTTCATAATTCACTTTTAAGCACAACCGAGCTGTTGTAGTAGAAGATATTTTCAAACGTGAAACATGAAGTAAGAACCCGGGGAATTCACATAATAAAAAAGTAAACAAATACCCAGAAAGCAAAGAAAACTGCAAGGTTACCACCATTACTTAAGAAGTATTAACAAATACATAATGTAATATATGTGGTGCTTGAACCCTGTTCAAAAGCAGACTCGATAATTAGTTCTTCGTTGAGCACGGTCTTTACATACAGACCTGCTATGCCCAGCAAGATCCTTCAAAAAAATGGAGAGCAAAGCTAAAAGAAATCCGGAGCACATCAAACAGTGATGGCTGGGCATATAATCAACAGCCTTCAAAAGCACGATGAACAGGCCACGTGCTAAAAGGGAAGGATCTGAAGGTGGAGCAGCTTTAGATCCACTTTCTGCAAGTTTGCCAATACTAGGGCAGGACAAAGTCCCTTCAAAGGGTTTCTTTCTTGATGTCCCCCAAGTGGGACTTCAACATGTTTCATGAAGAATTTCTTAATGAAGCTCCAAACTTAAAGCTCTTCTAGCATTTGCACTTTTTACCCAGAGCAATGAAAATACTGAATAGCTCTTAGCTGAAAATTTACATTTTTAGCAAAATTAACATTTCCCTCCCAGAGACAGTTACCATTAAACAATTCTGTTCTACCTGTATCCTTATATCCCTTAGTTTTTATTTCCTTGGGTAGGGCAGCAATAGATACTGCACATTTTGCTGTTCAAACCATAAATATACAAATCCACAACAAAACTAGAAACAAAATGTGTCAGTATTTTGATCTGAATCAAGCCCAGGAGTATCAAAAAGTCCTCTTGTAGTCCAATTCATTATCCAAATTATGTGGCAGATTTAAGTGCAAAGTTTTCGCTGAAATAATTTATTGAGCTTCTGAAGAAAATGATACTAGACTGGTCATTATGTGGGAAACATCTGAATGGGAAAATGATCACAAAGAAGAATTTATGTCTAAAGACAGAAAGTTGGAAAACATTAATTTGGAGCTGCTATTCGACAAATACACTTAATTCCTGACCCTGATTTTGAAGCAAGAGTGAAACATTACACTTATTTGCTACCCCACACACAAAAGAAAATACAAAGCCACCAATTTCCAACCCCCCTCAGAAAAAAAAAAGAAGGAAAAAAAAGAAAATAAAAAAGCCATTGACTACCACCAAAAAAACCCCCCACTACCACCTTACCTTCTGTACATTGAAAAGAACTACTTACAGATAGGAATTACATGGTTAAGAGAGGCCATTTTTAAGAGCACAGTATTTACCACTCAAATGTAGCCTCATTTACTGAAGTATTTTCTATTTGAGGAAGAAAACTGTATCAGACTCCACAACAAAAAGAAACACGTTCTCATTTTAAAGAAACAATCTTTTTCCAGCATGGCTTCTAACACACATCTGATAGCAGGTATAAAATCCAGTGGAGAAGTTAAATCTAGTAATAGATATGCTGGGCAGAGGGCTTGCACGAGGCTATGTGACATTTAAGGTTTTTGCAGATATAAGTAGGACTTAACTGATGAACAGGTACAGCTCTGGCCTTCTGGAGTAGCAATGAATTTCACCAGGAGTTAAAAGAAAAAACAAGGAGAAAAAAACCCAACCTATCTGAATTGGTTCTGATGTTTCATTCCTGTCAAGTGGAGGTTAACTAATAGGAAACTTTTGGGCAAAAGCTCATTCATTTCCAAAGCTCTAGATTTAGAAACCAGTTATCCAAGTTTGAAACACACGGATAAAGCTTAACAAATAAAGATTTAAAGGTGACAAGAGACAACAAAATACAAAAATAAATGGAAAAAAATCTATTTAAAACATAGAAACACTACAACCAGAAGAAATAAGCCTATTTATTCCTGGATATATTTTCCTGCAGAGTTTGCTTAAAATCCTTCCAAGGATTACTTATGTCACTTTTCATGGTATCTAGCTTTTCATTTCTTAAAAAAAACCCAACAAACACTACTGTGTTAAGCAGTACAAAAAGGAATATTTTATCCCTCTAGCAACTGGTAAATATTAACTACTGTAGACAGATGAATTTTCATCTGTGGTAAGCATGCTGTTTATTACTTAATGTCAGATAATACTAGTAATACACTGAGCACAACTAACAAGGGAGAGGATGTACTATCATCCTCCTCTTGGTTTTCTTTACTCATCATATATGTGAAATAGAAGCAATTGCCAAAATAACCAAATATTGGAAAAAGGTTGAGAAGAGACCCACTGTAAGCATCTGTTAATATTTAATTTGATAACTCAGATTAATTATTCCATAGAAAGGACATCTCACGGATCAATGATACAGTGGTGAATTTAGATTTAAAGCCAAGAAGTTCAGAAGATTGTGTCAAATACTTATTACCTGAACAATGTTCTTTTTACAGCTTCATAAAGTTAACCTATATAATTCTTCCACATGCACATGGTACACCAAGACATTCAACATAAACCCATTCAGAACACATCCCTAACAATGCATCCCTGACAATATTAATTAGCCTTCTAAGAAAAATAACTTCCTTGTGATATTTTTTCTAGATTTCTTTTTTTTTTGTTTTGTTTTGTGATATTTTTCTTACTATCACACCATCTGCAGACACTTTTCAAAAGCACTGGAGAAAGGCAATTTAAGGAATGTTCCAGATAAGGGGAAAAAAAGAAAAAAAGTACCAATGTGCCTTTCACAGCTTTGTAATTTTTACAGTCTTTCATCCTGGCGACTTCTTTTTTAACATCACTGTATTAGAAGCGTTCAATTTTGACTGCTTGGTGGAAGCCAGATAACACAAATTTTATAGACTCAGCTCTGAAGACTCACTGCATATTCAGAGGGCTTAACATAAGAAAACTTGAGGTTTAAATTGTAACTACTACTCATTGGATGTAAGTCACAAAAGAGAGACAGGATTGCAACAACTTGGTTGGGTGGACCAAGCAAGGAAGGTGAAAGTAAAAAAAAAATGGGACAAAAGCCTTTTGTCCCCTGCGATGAGACTTTAATTCTTGAACTTAGAAGAAAAAATTAATGATTTAGATCACATTGTAAAGCAGCTGTCAAAATACATGTTAGATCCTTGATTTTAACCAGTAGCTTGTCAGCTGAACCATTCCTGACCAGACACTGTACCAATGCATGCAACTTCTCGTCTCGGCCTCCCTTTGCCCCATAATTTACTTTGTGAATTCATAAAGGGTTCCTTGTTATTATCTGCAGCTACAACATGCTCTATATGAGGACACTGGACAAGCTGTTAGCAATATTAACTTAATAATAGATTTCTGAGTGTGATTTCCAATTAATTTAATTTTCTTCATTCCACAAGAAGCCAAATTACAGAGAGCCATATGGTGCTTCATAAATAACAATTAGGTTATTTTCTAATCTTCAAGCACTAAAAAAAGCCATAAAAATACATACGGTTGCAATGACATGAAGCAAATTAAGCTCTGGAATGTCTGCAGATGTCCAGGATCCTCCAAACACTTCCTCAGCCTTTTCCCCATTCACACATTTCTGGTCCATGCTACCCCTTGGAGGTTACAATTAGTCACAGTGTAAGCCTCAAAGATCATAATTAAGATCTTTCTTCTGAAATTGGAACTTCATAACAACAGCTTGTACAAAGATCAGCGTAGCACAATTTGTGTCCTGATTCTGATACTCTCCTCACCTTTACCTACTGCATGGATTTGTTAACAGGTTTGCTCCTATGCAGTTATAAGCATCTGCAGAGCTCTGCCAGTCAGAGAAATCATGTTCCTGTGTCAGAGACTGGACTGGGATCTGAGAGCCTGTCAACTTACTATAGGCTCTTGTAATTTTTCAGTGGGTAAGAATTCACACTATCTAACATGGGCATGCAACTGCAATTGAGAAACTGTTCTACTCCGAGTAAATTATAATTAAGCTGTTGGTCTAAATGATCCCCTACAGCCACTTTCTTCCTCCCTGCCCTTTATCATGCCTTGTGTTTGTGCTGATTGTAGAGCAATTAGATCCGGGAGTGCCACCCGAGTACTTCAAGTTAGATAAACCCTTGAAGTCTCTTACTGCCTCACTGGACTTTTTGGGGAATAAAACATACCTAAGGTGAAAAGCTTCCTTAGAAGCACCTCGGACTACTGCTTCTACTACTGCCCACTGTTCTAAGTCACACTGATGGACAGAGGTATTATTACTGCCTAACATGAGAATCCAGTTGTGCAAAACGCACACTGGCCTTGAGTAGTTGGAAAGCAATATTCACTTCTACTACAGTCAGATGTCATCATGCTCAATCTTAAAATAAATGATTTCTATCATCAGCACATTGCCTGGGGATAGTATTAACAAGAGATTTTGCTAAACAAAAAGCTTTAAGAAGAAAATATATTGCAAATTTTTGGCATCAATGGACTATTTTAAAGTCATGAGGACTGTATCCCTTTCAAAATATACCTATCTTTAAATCTGCATAATTTTTGCATTCGAAAATACTCTATACGATGATTCTCAAGAGTGTGATTTTGTCGGATTTATCTTTTGTGGGAAGACATTTTGAGGCTATACTGAAGACAAGCCAAAGAGAACAAAATCTAACATCCGTTGAAATTCATATTCACAGAAATATTCCCCCTCCAACATCTATATACTTCTATATATACACACACTATGCAGTTCTACCAGCACCAAGATTTCATTAATCTCAAAACTTAAAATGGAATATTCATGCTTTAAATTACAGCATATAAAAATTACAGTGAGTGAAGGGACAAGAGGGGGGGAAAACTGCTCTTTTTTTTTTTTTTTAATTACAAAATAGTTCAGTTCGACTGTTGTTTGCGTAAATAAATACAGAGCTATTTAATTAATGTCATGCCTGTAACCTCCGTTACTGCCAATGTAACCCAAACACACTTAGCAAGAAGGATACATACCCTAGAATTTCATAGGTCTGATTATTAAGATGCACATTATAAAATTATATATGTATATACATGTACACACACACCTTTTAAGTTTAGCTATTAAAAGAGAGCAGAGTGCTTGGCAACATCGCTTGCCAGTGTAAGATTCTGTTCCCAAAATCTGCACTTCCATAACGTATCAGCAGTAACTAGGCCTAACTTATCTCACCAACCTGCATCAAGCCAAACAGACGTAGTTACTGCTCAGTCATGAAGGGGCAATGTTAAATCCCTACAGACATCTAGGCAGCATGTCAAGGGGTAAGAAATGGAATGTTCCTGTTGTAAAAAGCTCCCGTGTTATTGAGTAATGTGTGGATCTTCCTGTTACTAGGAATACCTGAAATTCTGTATTAAAGTCAACCTGGTTTAATTCGCTAATCTTGTCTGTACATTGCTGGAAACACTTGAAAGCAAGTCCTGGCACTGGGATCTTTCTTCTTGGAAAGATACATAGAACAAGAGAGAGACATATGTAGCGGTTGGTGCAATCGAGAGGTCCATCTGCATTAGGGGGTGAGCCAATTCATGCAGTCCACTGCTTGCTTTTCCTTTCCTTGCTATGCCACTGGGCATTTCATGCAGGTATTTGCTTCAGATTTTCAAGAATATGCAATGTGGTCTATATGATTCAATCCAAATTAGGACATAATTTAGTGATGGACTTGGTAGAGTTGGGTTAATAGTTGGACTCTATTATCTTAAAGGTCTTTTCCAAGCTAAACGATTCTATGATTCTGTGACACAGACACACAAGAGTAGAAAATACTTGTAAGCAACCTGGATGCAAAACAGCTCTCCACAGGTATATCCTCATAAGAAAACAGCTCCAACAATTTAGTGGGATACACAATCTCAAAGACAGTGAAAACCACTTGTCCTTTTCTCTTTCAGAATTGATTTTAAAAGTTCACTAGGTATTTAAACTAAAATACCATGTTTTCCTAGGAAAAGTAGCTGAAATCTGAGAGATGAAGATAATTTTCTAAAGTAACCGCATGCAAGTACACGTTTTCAGCAATTAACAGAGGATAGATTTAAGTATTTCCTGAAGATCTTTTCTTAAGAGGCCTATAACTAATTAGCTGATTAAGGCTACACAACAAAGCAATTGTGGTTTATATTTCAAGTTTTACCTAGCCAATAAAGCCATGGCAAAGCATGCATCCTACCAGGTAATTTTAAGACTTGAATTTGTGATTTGATTTGCTCTGGATATACACCCTTCTGCTTTTCTCATAATGAGTTATCTGTCTGGGGATAGAGGGGAAAGAATTCAAATCCTGTACTGTCTGCTTCCAGTGCAAAGCTGGAATCAGTAACACCCTTTTTGGCTTTTAACACAGTCCCAAGCACAACAGAGTAACACAATCACAGGGGTTGACTTTTAACAATTCCACAGTCAAAATGAAAAATGGTTATACCTTAAAAAACTCGAAGGTTAACAAAAAGGAAGAGAAAGATTATTCTTTGTATGTTAGTGACATTATAAACTTCATCAATGTTTTAACTCCCAACGAATACTGAAAAACAGCATTTTACCTACAGACAAAATAATGCTACTAAAATTGTATGTCTTGGTGTAGAGTCATTTACCCCAAAGTGACATCTCTAAGAGCAATCACCGATTTAAATTAAAGATATAAAAGTAATTATTAGTCACACACACAGCTTTCCAAATTTTTCCCTCAAGAAATATTATCTAGCATGTGTCCTAAACAAACCGACGTGAGTCTAAACCATCCCTTATTCTCTTTTTTCATCACTTACTTTTTTTAACACAATCTATTTTTTCTTCTTTGTATATACAAATTTCTATTGTTTCACAAGCGAAGACTGTTTTCAAATTTGTTACAGAAGTAACTGTTCCGAGAGCAGTAGATTTTTCTTCAAAGTAAATCAGATGCACAGCCTCTGGACTAGAGTTTTAAAGCCAAATATATTGGATACATGAGAAATGAAATCAGATAACATACAAAATAATTTTCTTTTCCTTTCTTACCACTGATCTGAAACTGAACATCTACAATGTCTCTTCTTTCAATTGACTAACACCAAACTGCTTTTCTGACATTATCTCAACTGACTTTTGCAGAACCAAGTCTGCATTTGCAAAAGGAATTTTTAAGCAGCAGCGACTAAATTGAGGTTAGGTCCTACTCGCTTGCAGCCTGCTGCAAAGTTGAAATATTGAGACTATCCTGGGTTTTCAGCATAGGGAATATTATTATAAGACAAGCAGACTTAAACAAAACTCTAGTATGTCACAGAACAACAGCCTGTGTAAAGTGAAATGCTCCACCCTTCAAGGCGGCCTGTCTGATATCCCCAAAAGGAAAAGCAGAAGAGAGAACAAAGCATAAAGGTCCACCTTCCCCAGGGCAAAGCACTGTCAATGTGCTTGTAACCTAGGAAAACTGCAGAGGGACAAGGGGCCTGGCAGCAAGAGCAGAATATCAGTGATGAACCAGAACCATCTTGTGAAATAAAGTAATTTCCCCTAGGAGTGGGTTGTTTCATAGCCCTGCACAGTGCAGCTCTAGAGAAAAGCTTCAGCCAGCAGTGCAGAAAAGGTGTTGATAAAGAGAACAAGACATCCGAGGGTCTGACCTTGGCCACCCATATTAGTCATGTGTGCTCCCTGCAATAAACTTGTCATAAAGCTCTCAACTGTCCTAGCCTAATGAAAGAAGAAACAGGACAAGCGAAATTGAAAATTAAGAGTGGATTACTTTCACCAGGCAACTACACTGAACTTCTGCTCTCCTGTCTGGAGTGGTAAAGTTAAATGGTGAAGCACCATAGTGAAGTGGTAAAGTACCCCAACGGCCCATGGCTCATTGTGACATCACAGACGGTGTGGGTAGAGCTGGCAGTGTTCTGTCAATATGTCCCAGTAACTATCCCGTTAAACAATCAATTTAGTGAACAAAGAAAGAAAAAAAAAGAATTGCGAATGTGCAGAGTAAGAAAATCGGGCACATTTCATTATTACTTTCGTCCTTTTTCTACATGGCTTCTTATCACCCTCCTAATTCAGAACACTATTTGACAGCAAAACTTAAGATTTAATCTACACAGATCAAACACACAGCTAGATTTTTATTGTTTATGTAATACTGACATCAGCCTTGCAAAACTATTACACAGGCACCCAAATTCAAGGTCTGCAGTCAGTGGATTTGCTTTCAAAGCTTTCCTTGCACACACCTGACTTGAAGGAGAAGGTCTCGGAGCTTCTCTATGCTTGAGAAAGTCTTGATGAAAAATCAGACCTCAACTTCATAAATCACTCAGCATTTGTAACAATCATTTGGAAGCACTTTCTAAAGGTTGTGTTTTTCAAATGCTACGGTGCAGAGTACTCCTCCCTGAAAACACCAGACTCTCCAAAATATCCCAGAGCTGCCAGCTACAATTGCTGTTTTTGAAACTTCAGACCATCTGTAGTTGAAATGAGCATTCTGTAGATAGCTATTTGCATCTCTGCCATACCAAGACATGCCAAAGTACAGCATCCCAAATGTAAATGCATTCTGCCTGCACGGGGAAAGACTCAAATGCACCAATACAAAACATACACAGAAAAACATTTTCCTTCAAAGATGCACTTCGAGTCAGACGCAGACTGTCTATTTTTTATACTTATAGTATCCACTGAGTTAACATTTAGTAAGGCTACAAAATGATGCCTACACAACTCTCTCCCAAAAGTGGAAATCCACCGAAGTCAAATACTTCTGTAATTACTTTCAGCTTTTTAAATTTATGCAGAAGATAATAAATACACTTCCTAAAAGGTTTTCCAAGTTGTTTTTCTGTTGTTGTTATTTTGTTTCTATGTTTTAAAGTTTTCACACTTTTCTGTTTTATCCTTCTGACACTTTAATCTCCTCCTCTTGTAAATATGAGCCTATAAGAATAAATCACATTTATCTATTAAAGCTAAAAATATGATTCGATACAACACAGAAAAGCCAATCTCCATAAAGTTTCCCTCTCCAGTGACTGAAATTAGTTTTTATATGAGGATTCAAATATGTATCCAGCAAGGCACTTAAGAAAGAACATAAGTACTCGAACTGTACATCTGCCTGAATAGTTTTTCTCTTGCATTACACAACATGCTTAAAAAAAATAGTGATTGTTTTGGCCAGCACTAGAAAAATAAAAATCAATGACAATTCTTTAAAATGTAAATATTCTGTAATGAGGAACCTGACATGTCTGAGAACTGTTGCCTGTATTAGCACCAAAGAACTCCACAAAATTATTATAAAGCAGTATTATTTTACATCTATATTCAGGTCACTTTTAGTCCCAATATTGTGGATTCAGAGGAAAAAAAAAATACCCTTGATTCTTCTGTAAATATATTCTGCTTGGGAAAGTGCCTGTCTGAAGCACACCAGGGAACAGGAGTGCAAGCAGCCCACATCACCTTGCCCTTTGTTTAGATTGTCAGTTTTTCCTTTTGATCTTTCTTTGCAGTTGAAGAACCAAAAATTGATTTTCCCAGTTGAACTAAAGTAGAGGAAGGACAATGTTTTATTTAAGATCCCTTCATTCCGGCACATAAGCCTATTTCTTTCTTTATATACAAAAGAAACTGTCCTTTTGTTCTCTAGAAAAGGAAAAAAAACCCCAAACAATATATATATCTGTAAAAATATTTTCAAGAGGGGAATGCTCTCAGTGTACTGACCGTGGTAAATAAATGGGGGGGAAATGTGTTTAAAATGTGTTTAAAAATTCTAAATATTGGCCTCCTGCAGAAGAGTGCACAGTCATGAACCTTCTAGAACTACAGAAACAGAGCTTCAAGGAATCAGCAGCCATTCCTTTTAGATGTTTGTATAAACCTGTGCTACAAGCAATGTTACACTCAAAACCTTGTTTAAGGGCAATGAGAAAGCACAGCTTACATATTTAGATAGATATAAAGCCAAGAATAAGACTATGGTTATACTTAAAATAAAACAACCTAATAATTAGCACACGGTACTAATAAAATGTACGTAAACCCAACAGAGTATCTGGGTAAATCTCAGATGCTGAGACTTACCCGTGTCTCACTGAAGACTATCTAATGATACAGTACCTTTTCAGAACAATGTCGTCTGTCATCGTATTTGAATACAACAGTTAATCACCAAATGAGACATATTGTGTGCTCTAGTAGGTTAACTTACTATTATTAAACATACATTTGAACCCACTGAAATTACTGAATTTAATAATTGCTTTCTTCAGTTGTACTCACAACTTGCATTTCAGAATAAGGCGTTGGTATGGCAGAAAACTAAAGAGCTGCTTAGCGCCCAGAGGTATTACTGGTAGTACTGGACTGCGAATTTCCTGTGATATCTGCGTAAATTCTTATTAAGTCCTCAAAGAAAGCTGAGCTTACAAACTGCTGAGCTGCTCTTGAACCTCACAGGAAAGTGAAGGACACACATCCCCACACACAAATGCCTACTGAGAAGGGCAAGTCCATCACAGGCTTTCCAGTGCTTCCCTTGACCGCTCCAGTCTTTCTGATCTTTTTCCTGTGAACTTGGAGAGGCTTACACAGCTTTGCCCAAGCATTTCATTTGAATCAATTCAGCATTTGATTTGCCACTTAGTATTTTGCTCAGAACAGTCTGCTGGATAGCATACTGAATCCTGCCTAATGACGACCAAAGTCTGCAGTGGGGCCAACCACTGAAAGTTTAAATCAAAGGAATACAAACTGAGATTCTCCGTAAGGTACACAAATACCTTTTCAGAGATTGCAAAGAGGAGGGAGGATACATAGACAACCAAATTCTAAGTACCTAATAAGGCACTACTTAGTTTGTTAAAAGATAGAGGGCACTACATACACTTACATACAGTAATGATTGAGACTTGTTCCATGTGCCTAGTAGTGCTGAACTGATTATTTAGAAGCCTACACACTGCCCTCATACAATAGCCTGGCCTGTGTAGACCTTTCCTAGTCCTTTGAGGAAATACAAACATCCTACTCACCCATTCTAACAGCTTCGCATTTATATCCCAAGCTCCAGTCGCTACCTCAGCAGCAAAGATGTAACTATATAAATTACAGTTAGACGTCATGTTTTTCAGGTTTCGCAAGATTAAATTGGCCTAGAAAAATGAATGTAGAAGTAATAGAGAGGCATCAACTTTTGGTTTGGCAGTCAGCATTTATAGGAAAAGATACATCTCGATATGTTGTTGAAATCAGCAAAGCTGTTTCATTTAGGCTTACTGCAAGATGAGCTCTGTGGGGACTTTGCAGGTAGGTATTATGCCTAGAACTTCAGTTCTACATGCTTTAATGAAGTTGCACAGTTTAAACATCACAATGAGTGAACAGTCCTATCAAACTGAGGAATCTGGAGCTTTCTTAATTAATCACATATAAAGGGAATTTATCTGGGTAAAAATGTAAAATTGGACTAAGCAGCAACTGTGTTTGCAAAGAAAGAACATGCAGCTGATTTAAGTGTTTTGAACCTATGTTGAACCTATAAAGGGACTATAACAGATATATATATATAAAGAACAGATATGAGAGACATAACATGTGAGCAAGTACATCTGAAATGTTCACATTCTTTATGCACAGTTGCTGTTGAGCAGCTTCTCAGCTTCAGATGAGCAGGACTGAATCAAATCTGTGTTGAACTTGTCAGCAGCAGATGATCACATCTGCACACCAGCTTTACAACCACAGTCCAGCTGAGAGTTTGTAGATTCACCTAGTCTGCTATTTACATGACAAATATGTGACCTAAGCACCATCCCAACGGCCCCTCTCTCATGAATTCTCAAAAACAGATGCTCTCTCTGACATCCTGACAACTGTTAAGAACTGGTTAATATTTCATTAACTTAAGGTCAACAAGTTGCTTTACCACATTGGAAAATCCACTTCTTGGCTTTTGAGCCAAGTCACTTAACCATGTCTGCCCGGTTTACAAATTAGAAGAAGAAGTTGCTGAAAAGAATGCTACAGTAGATTATTACTTTCCTTAGTGCTGCAGAAAATAGTTTCAGATATTATTGAAATGTCAGGTATAGAGTAGGGCAATTTTTCTTTAAAAGGCAAAACTTTTGTGTGACGTTTTGTTCGTGCTTCTGCCATCTCTTCCAACCTTCTCACTCTGAGGTCAAGTTCACAACTTAGATATGAGGCAGTATAAATTACATCTGTATAAATAATGGTCACAGTTAACTCTCAGAAAATCTCTTGTGGCATAATTTGCCTAATAAGATGCAAAAGAAGAGGGATCTAAATAACTAAAACAATTCATAGAGAGACAAGAGAACATATAATTAACGTTGCTGTACCTGCTGTTAATTGCACTAATTGCATTCCTTTCTGAACAAGCAACAAGTACCACATCCTATAGACATCCTCAGTGATACACAACTCCTGTTAAATTACCTCTGAACCTCAGCCCTTAAAAAATAAATCTCTCTCTAGTATTTAAATTGACTGGTTTATTTTGTTTCCTCATCAGCCTAGAGTCTTCTGAAGGAATGCTTACTGCAGTGCATGGAAGTGTGTACATGCCACTATTTACAGGACACTAAATGTCAAAAACTCAATCTAAAAAACCAGCCATACCCTGGAACCCGTAACATCAAAATTGTGAAAACAGACACAAAGCTGAACAACCTCAAAAGACACAGGAGCGTCATTTTGGAAACTGACAATATAAAATATGAAAATTAAAGAAGTTCTTACATCTCAAAGTTGTAAAATAACTTCTCAGTACAAAAGCACCTTTAAGCATATAGCTTAGCTTCTTATGGATCAAAGAAACAACTAAGTAAATGCTATCTGCATATGCACTTCAAATAGGCACGTCACTCAAAAGATAAAAATAAGCAAGTTATTTATAGCACATATTAAGCACTATATTTAAATGTCAGACTACTTTATGGCATGAGACATAAGCCTGGATTAATAGGGGTAAAAATTTTATAAGAATAGTAATAAATTTTAAGATAGTAGCATTTGCAGTAATCAGTCTCAAGTCTCTCTTGTTCCACTTTTATTCTAACATACCCAAAACAAAAGCTGCATTATACCGAAGGTAAGATGTGGAAAGGCCAATAAGAAAAAGAAAAATCAATGACACCGAACATTTAATGAGCTCAAAAAAAACCCCCAAACCTGTTTAAAAAAGATTTATCTGTGGCAAAAAGAACAAGAGTGGCTGTTGGACATGCAAACACAGTATTAGGATTATTATAACAATAATCTTCAGTGGAGCACAATACTCACACACACTAAGATTAGGAAAGCTGCTATTAAGACACACAGATGCATAACTGGAGGAATAGAGGGATAAGATGTGGCAGGGAGTAGAGGGAAGCACAGTGCAGTAATAGTGAATCTCCCCAGAGACTTCACATTGTTAACTATTTATACAGCGAAACTTTTCACAGCTGCCTTTCTTCCCTCTTTCTGCAAAAGTCCTGGGGCTGTTCTTAAACATTTAGAACAATAAATATATTTAAGATTTATAGCCTGAAGTTTGGTCCTATTTATCTTACTCAGATGAGCAGCCCAACTAAGCTCAGGGGAGGTGCAAGAAAAATGTTCTCCTTCACAATGACGCAAGAAACAATAGCTGACTTCAACTGCAGGACAGGGTAGAATATACCACATATAGGTAAAACTGTCAACTTCACATTTTTCTTAATACAACAAAAATCACCAAAATAAGAGCGTAGCTAACTTCTGTAACTAACCTGAACATGATTCTCACTGAATGTTTTTCGTGATGACATTCTCAATGGTTAGAGCCTCATTTAAAATATACTGTGACGCAGGAAGTCAGATAATATCTCCCAGTTGAGTCCAGCAGGGTTACAAAGACGCATTTCATATTCATAACCGTACTGAAATATTTTACTTTTCTTAAACTGCAAATATTTGAAGAAATGTAGATAAACATATTTTAAATTCACAGCACTTTCTCAAATACGAAGTAGGAGATTAACAAAATGTCAGAACACCCTCAGCTCCAAAATCTGCTCCACCATTTTAGGTAGAGATTATCTACCAAAAAAAACCCCAACATAATAATCACAGCCTCTTATGATCATACTTCTCAACTAGTGATATATTCAGAATATCAGCTTGTAAATTGCTTCCATTTCTAAAGATAAAACAAGCTCTTGCAAGTCATACTAACCTTTCCAAAATACCAGTTAAGATCACTTCACAGACTGAAGGAGGCTGAGGGTGGACAAGAGGGAAAGGAAGCCACCGTAAGGAGGCTCTATGTGGTGTGTTTTGAGCTTTATACAACTTGAAAGGCCAGATGTGAGAGAAGATTTCTGGCTTGGTTCAAACCCATGTGCTTTTATAGCAAATGTACAAGCTAATATCCTTACACATCAATCACAGCTCATCCTAAATCACCACCTATTCCATAAAGACAAAAGGTATAACAAATTTAACGGAAACAGTTGACAGGTTAAAAATTGCAACTTCCCCAGTTGAATTCTATATGGAAAGTGGTTATCTAACCGTAGTACCTTCCTGCTGTACCCTGTGTCACCTGGGGGACACTAGTGGAGATCGGGGAAATTACAGCAGTATCAAAGTATGGCAATAACCAGAACTCTTGTTTTAAACACTCAACAAAAAATGGTAAAAGATGGAGCAATAATTCAGAATTCAGTTAAAGAAAAGTGTGGGAGTAAGAGCTGGTTTTTTCAGCATAAGTTAACTATTAATTTGAAGGAACCTATCACTACTCAAAACTTCACTGTTTGGAGAGTTTCCCAGTTTTACAATCTCTAAATCTAGCTTGATTCCTCCTGTTCTTTACTGTGACAGTTATCTGAGGCCTGACTACAAACAAAAGGTCTCTCCATACACCTAAGGCAATGAAGACGTAACCAGAGCTAATGTTGTATTTTCTCCCTTTGCAGACGAAGCTGCAGCTCAAATAAAACCAGTTTCAAGGTTAAAAATGTTCATGGTATGGAGGAGGAAACATATGACATAGTTCTTTCCAGAAATTACTACCAAACTACTGACCACATGGAAGAGTTTTCCTATTAAAGGACCTAACAGACACTACACAGAAGGAGCTAATTATAAATTATCTTCACCTCTAGACTGCCATCATTCCGCTCTTAAATTTTATACTAATTCAATTCAATAATATTTTGCTACTAGTACTTCTATTCAAAAGTTTACCCCACATTTTACAGACATAAGCATCACTTCCATATCTGACACCCCTGCACACGGGATTTCATACTGAGACTGATCACACAGAAGATGCAGCACTACACAGTGCAGACCCATCAATCTCAGCAGCTCTCCAATTTCATCTCAAGTTTCTAACTAATAAACACTATTTCAAAATTAATATCTAAAACATGCCTCCTGCTGAGGGTTTATACCATGTAAAGAAGTGCAATTCTTCTGATCACCATCACCCCAAAGATCACACCACCAGTACAGACATAGTAATGAGGCCCAGGGAGGAAAAACTACAGACTGTCATCTGAGAATCTGATCTTTTCTGTCAGAAGTCAAACCCATAATATTTGCAGTACTTGTTACCAAAAATGTGCTAAGCTATAGTAACTATCAACACAGATGAATACACACACCAGGCTTCACAGGAAATCTGGGAATTCTCAAGCAAAATTGACTCGTGGCTTCTGGGCAATAACCTTTATTTTACACCTTCCATATAGTTTGTTAAAATACAAGTGTCAGCTAAGTGATTGTTCAAAAATGCTGGTATTTCTTTCAGGAGAGCTGCAGTTTATATCAAATGAAAAATTTGGATTCAGTTTTGCCTTGAAAAATACATAGTCAAGAGATGGCAGAATCCTACAAAAAAAACAGCAATACTCATTTATCTTCCAGCAGGAATGGAAATTCCCAGAAGGGGATACAGCATGGCATTCAGATAAAAACAGCAAGCTATAAATACAGGTGATTTAAAGAAGAAGAAGGAAAAAAAAAAGACGATCCAGTGTCACAGATGGATTTTTACAATGAGGTTTTACAAACTAAACCCAAAGTAAATGCTTTATCACATACATTCCAACTCAAGCCGGAGTAACAAACAAGGAAAAACAAAACAAAACCAAAACAAAAAAAGAAATAAATTCTATTTCAGTAATCTGCCCCCAAATATTTAGAAGTAGATGGGCACCTAGAGAGTGCAGAAGGTGTGATTCTCTCCTTTACACAGCTGCTAGTACAATATTGTTTAGGGTTTCATACCTTATACATAAAGTGTCTCTAATGGTTCTGATTTTTACGCATAAAAAAATGAAAATTTCATGCAGCTGCTTCTCAATTACGCATCTGGTTATTGTTTTGCAGCTGCAAAACTACCTTGAAGAACTATATAATACAGTGTGACAAGTCTGGAATAAATAACAGCAATCAACTCGTACCTTCCTTGTGAAATTTTGCAATTTTTATCACCTCTTAAAATTCCAGAATCAAGAGCTACGGCTTCTGTCACCTCCTTCTTTTATAAACAAAAATCCACTAATATATTTAACACAACTGAAATTTGTAAATGACTGCTTTCTATGGCACACATCAAATATAAAATTCAGTACCCCATTTCTAGAGTATTTTTTACTTTGTGTTGTTACTTTCAAGTAGCTATTTTGGTAATTTGATCAGAAATCCAACAAAGAGAACAATAAGTCAGCACAACATTAGTGTCAAACATCTGAAATGAGATTTTGATTTGTTAGCCCCCTAGCCATTACTCATATTACTATAAATCTATTGAATATTAAGACATTTGGTGACAAAGAATGGTTATAAAACATCCAACTATTGTAAGCAATCTCAAGCTTGCATTTACTGACTGACACTCAGCATGTAATTTTCTAACAAAGGGAAGAGATAAGAAAGACAAGACAGTTTTGTTTTTTCATAACAATGCATTTGAAATTAACAGTTTCTGTAATTCCTCACAAGACAGAGGGTCCTTCGAAGAATTTCCATATCTAAAATGTTAAAAAAGCAACAGTTTTGTAATTTAGCTTGAAACGAAATGGTTCAACTTGAAACAACACAATACCCAGTGGAAAACTTTGACAAAATCTTTTATTAATTTTGTTTCAAAAAAAAATAAAACTCAAAATCACAGTTAGGGAAACTGGAAGTTTTTCTGCCTGTTTTTCTGGCATGCAGGATGCAACACATGTGGTCATTACCGAGAAATGTGAGTGGTGTTAGACAGCTACCCATTTTTCATATGGGTGCCAAGGGTTTACGTGGAAAAACATTGCCAAACTGAAGGGGGGGAATGAGGTGAGCGGTAAAGCTGCAGGAGAGACGCCTTGCAACCTTTACCAAGGATAATGCCCTGCTTAAATACTGATGCACTTAAAATTTAGCCACTTCTCAGCAGCCTCTGTGAAAGAAAGTTTTTTACCATGAACCACAGAGGAAGGAGGGAAGCAAGGGGGAGGGAGAACAAGCAGGGATTACAAGATTCAAAACCTACCAAACAAAACACATACACAGAGGAAAAGGCAGCAACAGTATTTTAGGGCTCACATTCAGAGAGAAAGGTCCTGCTACACAGCAGCACGACCAAGCATTGTGTACCAAATCCTCCAACAGAAACCCTAATTCCACCGTAATTGTGTCTTTGTGGGGTTTAGCTTCCAAGACAGATAAAGTTAAAGCACCTAAAAGCAATCTGAGAGCAAATGAAGAATGTTCATGAAAACAGCCACCACTGAATAGGTTCTATACTCCAGCTTTGCACTATGGCTGTATCACAGCAAATTCACCATGACTTTCCAACAAAATCCTCAGCAAAGAAGGTCTCAGTGAGCACAACCCTTAAAAACCTTTCCTCTGATTTTCTGTGACTGATTTTTCATCCAGAAGATGAGGCAAATAAATTGGATTAATGACATACTGATTATTAAGGCTCTCACAAAAAAACCCCAGCTCTAAATAACAAACAAACAAGGTGTTGCATTCCTTTTACTCCAGCTTATTATTTTCATCATTTGCAGATAAGAGTAAGATTTTTAAAACTGTTGCTACAACTACTAAATTTTGATTTTTTTTTCCAATACATCAAACTAGTTCAAAGAGGACAAATACAGAAAAAATATTTTTTGAACTGTCAGCAATCATTACTTGTTTTCTGATCATACACAGAAACATTCATTTCATGTACAAAACAGCTAAATATTTGTCATTAGTAGGGCAAGACATAACTGACTGTTTAGCACAGAAAAAGGAAGAGGCTTTTCTCAGGAAGAACTCAGGAGGTTGAAGACAGCACTGGGAAGAAAGAAGAGAAAATGGACCTAATGAGGAAAGGACTTTAAGAAACGATAGGACAATAGAACAAGGAACAGAAAGAGACTTAAAACCACAGACAGCAGCAAATTTTGTGGAGCTTTGAAATGGATGCACTCAAGAGGTGCCTACAAAGACTGGGAATAACAGATTATTAACAGGTATTTCCTATTATTGACTTTTGGAAAATGCAAATTCCCTCTAGTCTTAGATTTCACCTCTCAGACAAGGAAAAATCCATTAACTGAAAACCCGCTAGACGGAATAGAGAAATACTCATGCTTAATAATACTGAGCATGGTCCAAAGGCAGCTCATCCACCACTAGTTTTCTATTAAATTTAAAAGGTTGTTTTCTAAATACTTACTCATTTGAGAATAGAATCATATTAGTCAATAACTTATCGCATTATTTTGCCTGAAAGGATAGTTTCAGAAAGCCATAATTTAACTATAAGGAACTTGAGAAAATAAGAGGACTTATGGGAAAGGTGATCCTTAACAGGGAGCAGGTTCTTTGCATACAGCTCCATGGAATGCTATTGCAGCAATGTGTGATTTTTCAATATGTGCAGAGACGCATAATCCAATGGGCCCTAAAAAATAACTAGTTATAACCACTAAGCACATAAGGTTTTTTGAGAAACAAGTCATTATACACAGGTGAAAAATTATTACTACACAGTGAACCATACAATGGAAAGAAATATGGAAATCTCAGAAATGCTGAAGGAGGCAATTCCTCTCTTACCTATCCCGACGGAGAGAAGGGAACTGAATCATGTAAGCAAAGCACATGATGACAGTAAAAAAAGTCCAGCTAAATAGCAAAGAAACTCAAAGATTGAGGAGAAAATCAGTTACTAAAATACAACCTTAACGACAGGGAGCTGCTCGGGACAGGATACTTACGGAAAAGCTCTTCCTGGTACAACAAAAAAGAACCAATTAACATTTCTAACATCCTCAGAAACATCAGGCTCAAGGAACTTTTTCATTTTTCCTAACATAAAAGCTTAGATTACCCACTAAAGGTTGTGGTTTAGTGGTGGATTTAGCAGTGCTGGGTTAAAGATTGAACTCGATGATCTTAAAGGTCTTTTCCAACCTAAACAATTCTATGATTTTGTGACTATCAGGGTGTGCACAATTTCATTGCTTGTATTGTGCAGATGCATCGTGCATCATTTCAAGGCCATCATTTTCTTCAGTAGAGGCTCTTAAGTCTACTTCAGCTCATGCACTGTTCTTTAGGGTCTGGCTGATGGAGAAGTTATTAAGGGAACCATCATTTTAAACTAGTAGGTGGACAAAGCTGTGAGGATTATAATTATGCTGGAGGGTGTTACTATGTACTGTCAATTGGCTCTTTGAATCAGTAGAGAACTTACAGAGGTAGCTGAAAATGCTGACAAGCCTAAATGGATGCTGGGAACTTGGCATGCATTTCTTTTTCTGATTTTTAACAAAAGAAATAGAGTGCTGTCTGTTGCCACTTAGAGTGTTTTGTTACATTTAGGAATCAGTCAGGTGCAGTGTTCACACTCTATCATGGAGAAATGCAGCTGAATTGAGTGCAAGGCTTTTATTCACTCTTTAAAAAAAAAGGTATAAAAAAATATAGTCTCTGCATATCCTATTTCTATTGCCTTATGCATGAGGGAACTCACAGAATTCGGCTTTGGACTGACTAAAGGAATGCTTTTTCATATCAGGCTGGAAAGGGAAACATGTATTTTATAAAGAACAGAAGAGGTTTATTGATGCCTCTTTCCTTGGGGTCATTTACCTGTCACCAATTATTCACCATTTTTTATATTTTTGATATTGAAAGAGTTCTCAGTCACGTGATCACCAGTCTCCTTCCTATCTCAGCCTGCTGCATTGTTTTTTGCCTTGGCTATGTTTAATTTAGATGGAAGGTTGAATTTTTAGATGCCCTCTGTCATTAAGGTTGTAGTTTAGTAACTTGATTTTCTCCTCAATCTTTGAGTTTCTTTGCTATTTAGCTGGACACATCTTTTAAATCCTTCCAGGAATGGTGACTCCACTACTTCCCTGGGCAGCCTGGTCTGGGGCTTGACAACACTTTTGGTGAAGAAAATTTTCACAGCTTGAGGCTGCTTCCTCTTGTCTATTGCCTGTTACTTAGGAGGACAGACTGACCCTCACCTCATTACAACCTCCTTTCAGGTAGTGGTATAGAGCAAGGTGGTCTCTCCTGAGCCTCCCTTTCTCCAGGCTATACAACCCTGGTTCCCTCAGCCTCTCCTTGAAAGACTTATGCTCTAGATACCTTTACCAGCTTCCTTGCCCTTCTTCGGGCAAGCTCCAGCATCTCCATGTCCTTCTTGCAGTGTGGTTGCATATATGCAAATGTAAAATCATTTTGTTATATCGGTATTACAGAATGAAGAAAAGAAACAGCAAGAAAGTAATTACTTCCTCGGGCTAAACATGCCTTTTTAATGTACCACTGCATTACATGAGAATCAGAACAGAAGACTTGTGAGTTAATGCAGGAACAGTCAGACGATCTTACCTTTCAGACAAACTCGGCTCGCAAATATTTCACTTTGTTCTGCTAAATAGCTGCACTAGAACTGTACGAACTTGTTTACAGGTTGTGCTTCTTCAGATAGCAGATCAAGCAAAATGGCATAGCATTTTTATATTTCTTCTCCTGAACACCTACAAATTTTAATATGAAACACCAAAGCATTTGTGACTGCATTTCTTGGTATTCTTTAAATATTGCCTTCTCTACAAGAGTTAGACCTGAAAAATGCTTAGCATGTAGAAGGCAATGAATTCCTTGGGGCCTAATTCTGCATTTCTTATTGTGTGCAACTTCTTTTGAAGTCAATATTAGTGATGTCATTTTCATTTTCCTCACATCTGCCATTCTTATCTTAAAAGAGGAAGAAAAAAAAAAGAAATAAAAAACAACATATCCTTTAATTTCATTAAAAATTCCTTGCAGGCTACCTTTTCTTTGAGAAAATTAACATTCAGTGTACGCAGTGTACCTATTAATAAAAACAGAGAGAACGGCCAAGGAAATGAGCAAATTATAACAAAACTGCTGGTACTGGATAAAGGCAAACCATTTCAAGAACACACGCATTCACACCTTCCTGACAAGTGAAGACAGCAGCAAAAATTATCTCATTCCATCGCTTTCCACTGCATCGAGAAGAAATCCAGCCGCAAAATTGGTGACCACAGGCAGTGTAGTAGTGAAACTGTGAAATCAGTTTGTGAATACCAGACTTTGTAAAGACTTCCATGTCAGGAACTCCTTCCCCTTTATCTGTACCCCCTTATCACCTGCACGGACCCATGCGCGTGGTGTAATGCTTGATTATCAAGGTAAATTATTGTTTTTCCTGTATTCGTGTTGACAGGGCTATAGAAAGAATCTTCTTTCACAAGAAAAATAGTGAACCTTTGGCTTTCAAGTTGTGATAACTCTTTTCATCTTAAAAATATGTTGGCAAGCATCCTTTTTGTTTGCAGAAGCCAAAGTTAAGGACAGCTGCAACATGGCATACAGTATCTAAACCACCCGATTTTTGAGCAGGACTAAGCAGGAGTGATTGGCCTCTTCTGTCACCATCTTTTACTGCAGCATGTCTGTCTGTCAAGAACATCCCAAAGCCACCTACGTTGGTTATTTTATTTTGGAATATTTTGTGCCTCCTGTAAGGCTGATGTTTTTTTGTTTTGCTCCAAACTTTGGACTTTGTGTGGTTGCATATTCAGAGGATGGCAGATAAATCTGATGAAATCTTGGAACAACAACCACCATGGTGGCAAAACCTGTTCTTGATCCTTAGTTTTCAAAGCGCATGACAGAAGTACAATGACAGCAGGTTATCGGAATGATTATGAGGATGTTGTTAATTATTTAGCGGATCAATGGAATGTCAATCATTTCAACAATAGCTTCCACACTATGAGCCACAATACTTTAATGCCCAGTAATGGAGCACGGCTGGATGCAATTGTATAAAATGAAGAAAGGTACCACTGACTTTATTTTTTGTTTTACAGACCACTATTTCTGTGATTGCAAAGCAAGCAAACTACAGAGGTTATACAAAAACAAATCTGGCATCATAAAACAGAAGAGGATCACTACCTTTAATGGAGTTATTTATTTCTCCAAATAGTTACAGAGATTGCAAACAGCAATAGTTATTAGATAGACCAATTTATTTACGAGTTCAATCATAAAGAGGAAAGTTTAAATGTTGTAAGATTTGTGAAAAACCTGCAACAGCTTCAGTTAGCATTTCTTGATTTTTCTCAGATACCCAGACCTGAGGAAACCCTCCAATTTTATGAGCCTTGCTTTCTGCCAGCATTTTTCATTTTGCACTGCCAAATGACCGTAACGGTTGCATTTAATGTTTTTGTTTCAAATATATTTTCCAATATACTGGTTGTCATAAGAAGGTTTTGATTACTGAAAAACATATCACTTTAATAAAGTTATACAGATTCAGGAAGCCATTATGCTAATGCTATTCAGCTACTTGAGCTCTGATTAGATCTTTGATATGAGTAAGTTGTGTTAATTTACTTTCCAGTGTGCAAAACTGAAATGCATTTACCTAAGTGGCTTGTGCATTATGTAAAGCATAAAACAAAAAGCCTTCCTGTTACTACACAATTAGACTACAATAATGTCTAGCCTCTGGCATTTTGATGTGATATATTAACAAAAGCTAAGTGAAAAGAGGAAAACTATGCAAAATACTAATAACTTTAAGAAGTAGAAAACTTCTTTCAGAGTTAGAATTGGGTAGCAACTGTACTTTAACACATTTACTTTTGAGAGAAATAGTATTACATAAATTAATTTCTGACCCACATTATCATCCCATATTCACCACACTAAAATGAGGATGTTGTCAGAGAACCAAAGTGAAGTTCCAGAGCATAGTCTTCTCTCCCAGCCAGTCAAGTCCTTCAGTGATGGTAGGTAACAACTTTTTGGTTTTTCCTCTCCATATGGACAAATATACATGTGAACAAATATTTACAAGAGGATTAAATACATGTATTTTTTTTTATTATTATTTTTTCCCCATACGTTTGAGGTTGCAAGGACCTTTGGAGATAATCTAGTTCAACCCACGAGCTCAAAGCAGGGTCAGCTAAAGCAGACCATATCCAACTAGGTTCTGACTATCTTTTAAAATAGAAAGTCCACAGCCTTCTTCTTCCTTTGCTTTTTAAAAGAGCAAATTTTTGCTTGAAAACAACTTTTTACACAAGTCCATTTACTTGAATTCCTTAAATTACATGAAGTATATGCTAACAAATAATTATCCTCAGCAACCATTCATGGTGTCATTCTGAATTATTCAAAATTACATAACTTTTTAATTAAAGACTTCACGTTACATGCTGCATACAAAACATTTTAGAAATAAAGTTCTAAATATTGCTGCTATAAAGTGTTGTTCACATAGGAAATTAAGCGAATATTTATGGTCTGCATAATATATCAAACCTTTTCAATAAGCATCAATTTGAAGATTGTGTACAACTTATTAGAAAGCAATTTATTTTCCAGATTGCTATCTGGTAGAGCAGATTCCTCCCATTATCAGTCAACTTACTTAGTCTCTGAGCAGCCTCCAGGGCATCATTTGCAGAATCAGCTACGAAGAATCTCTGAACTGTAACCCCATGGTCTGCCATTATTTTCTTGCTTTGGTACTCCTGCAGGTTCAGCCATCGTCTAGGGGTTAATTGAACAGCCTAGAAAAAGAACAGTGGAAAATAACATAATGCTCATTAAGAACAGTTCATGAGACAGCCAACTGAGCTCTTCCATCTTGTGGGTATCTCAAACGTGCAGTTAAACAACACTGTTTCAGAGAAAAGGTAAAATACATATTGATTTACCTAAGTGTCTTTTCTTAATGTTTGTGCAACCAAAATACTCCGAAAGCTACAGATACTTTTTAAAACCTACACAAAGCTCACTGGGTGATCTTGGCTAGGCAAAGTGTCTTGCATTTAATAACAACACAGACTGGCAAACTTGGCTTGAACTCTAAAGTCTATTTATGTTTTTATGTTATCCTGTGCTATAAAAATATTAACAGACTGTTACCTTAAAGCAAGCACATAGTTTCATATTAAATATCCTTATTTACACTGAATTTTATATAATTCTTCACCAAAAAAAAAAAATCCATAGATACTGTGCATTTATCACAGTATATCTGAAGAAAAACATCTGACATGGAATTAGCACCATCTTGTAGGAAACTGTATGTTAGTATATGTATTTCCAGTGGTGTGTTACCTATGCTTTGCTGGTTGCACTTCTAGGTATATTTTGTTGAGGGCACTAGCACAACCATGTCAGCCATGCAAGTCCAGCGACAGCTGGAGAAGAATTTACCTTCCATTCTCAACATGCCAGTTTAGATGCTTGCATGTGTGCACATATACATATATACACACATGTATATACCCAATGGATACAAAGATATGGCAACCTTACACACAGACACAAAGACATCACATTTTCTTTTCTTGGCAGTAAACTCTGAGTATAGACGCTATAAAAGTCACAGGATGATTACTGAATGATTTTAAAAGAAGACACATTCTCCACACAGGATAAATTGTTACAGACAAAAGCAATAATTAAGGAGCTGTCACTGACTCCTGGCAATGGCAAAGGTGCAGCTGACTCCTGGCAATGGTATAATCCCATTCTGTGCCAGCAAAAAATGCTCTTCCCACATGGAGAGACAAACTGTTGTCTTACTGGCAGACAGCCCACAATCAATTCTTGGTTTCTCCTGAAGTAAGGAGCACAGTAGGCAAGCTAGTGCTATATATTTAGATATGTTAGACAAAGCGGATTATTTACTATACTAACACTTTGATCTCTAACAGCATGATAAAAAAATAGTATCCTAATGCAACTTTTTACAGAAAACAGAAAATTTCCATGCTAGTCTTTCAATAATACATACTCTTTTCACAATACTACTTTTAAATGCTGTGTTGTATCAAAAGCAAAACTCCGTTTGTTCCTATTTGCTTTGAAACCCAGCACAAAAGATTAATGCAAAAAGAAAACTACAAACCCCATCTTTAACAGTATGTAACCACATGCTTTCTGTAAAAAGTGACTCCCACTGAACTTAAACAGTTACAAATATCTCACTGACACATTTTATATTCTTTTAACCATAAGCTGGTTAACATATTTTAGAAGAATAAAATGACATATTGTCAGTATGCTCTATGGCTATCTCTCGTTCTAAGCATCATACAGGCACCTCAGGATGTTTTATATTTCTCCATGTTACTCATACAATATGTTATTACATCTATGCAATGCCTTCAAATGTAGGGTCAAAATTTAAAGTCACTTTCATAAGCCAAAAAAATTTCAATCAAAAGCTGATGCCACAAGCCCTTAGTTTCTATCAAGCTCCAGAGAGCTTTAAGCATGACTGGAGAAAATACCACCTTTATCCCTGAAAATCACTAACTTTCCCTTTTTAGTTGTTTCTCTACAAACTACCTCCTAATAACAATAAGAATTATTATTGTTGATAATAATTATTGTTATATACAATAGAGTCGTTATTGCTGTATACGATACAGAGCCATTCTGCTCTAGTTCAGTCGTAGCTGCTGTGTGCACTCCCATCTTCAAGGCCCTGAACTATGGCAGGATAACACCTACAAAAATTTTTCATTTCCCTTGAGCAAAAGGAATTTACCCATCTGACAATCAGGGTTCAGGAAAATAAGCTCACACCTTTACTAAAAGTGGATTGCTTTATACCAAAAGAAACAAAACCATCAATTCTAATTTAAATCTGAAAGGAAGAAACCTTGATTTAAATAATCAATTATACTCAAATTCTGTATTTGTATTTTCCAGGAAAAAGGTTAATTCTCCTTAGCTGGAAGCTGATTTGAAACAAACGATAAGTCTATGTTGAGTCTGACAGCATTTTTTGCTCATCTAATATATACTTATAAATCTTACAGATACAATTTTTTACTTTTATGTTACATAATGTTGTGTTTACTAGAAGCCAAAAGACCTCGGAGACACGTATCAAGGTGGATAGAATTAAGTAAGTAAAAACAAACCAAAAATTGCTGTATCAAAAAGCTGATTTAAAATTTTACTAAGGATTTCCCTTGCATATATAAGTATGTTTACTTATAATTTATTTTTCTCTTATACTTAAGTGTGTTTATTCACAACTAACTGGTTTATATAAAGATTTCTAAAGCTCAGCAATACAGCTGATAAAATTTTGGTTATTGAGTTTATAATTTAAGAACAAGTCTGGAAAACATCCTTTATTTATCATTTAGTACAACAAATCGGTTGCACATGTATTTTTTACCGAGCTGATCTAAATCAAATAAATAAGAAAGCAAACATTCACACAATCTTATTCTGGGGCAGACTTTTGTTGCTGTTCCTTGACAGAAGTCTCCTTCAAGACAACCTGGTTTCAAATTTTCGGTTTGGGTAGGAATTACGCAGTTAAGGAATTTGCAGTGCAGCACAGTATGTCAGCTGACATCTCCACTGTTAGCTCAAACCAGCAAGGCTTCAGTAATAAAATCTTTCAAGAACTCTCTTAAGTATCACGGACTGCAAAGAGTCACCACCTAATAACTGCCATGGGTGGTAACACACAACATGTGACAGATACGGAACAGAGACAACAGCCAGAAAAGCAGCCACAGCTCTGTTTGTTTTACAAAGAAAGGTCATCTCCAGTGCCCCATATCTGCTGTGGCTCACTGCAATGGTAACTCGGCTCCAGCCTAGTAAATGAATAAAGCAAGCCTAACAGCTCCAACCGGCAGCTCCAATGAGCTCTCTTCTCAGCCAGCCTCCTGGCATGTTACAAAAGCTTTTGGGTATATATCAGGTTTACAACTTGAAAATACAACATCTGACCAAGAACTGTTGGCACAGAAGATCAAAGCCTACAAACTTAGGGTTAGTAAGCACATACATTTTTTTTTTTTTTCCCCTGTCCTTTCTTAGATGATTCTGAGAGAGACCATCTTACTGAGTGCCACCTGAAGACTTTCAATCAAGACTTTCCACAAAAGACAAACTCCTAGTTGTGAATGAACTACTCCATAAAATGAATTAGTACTGTCTTTCACTGTATACAGCAGTACAAGATATTTAAGAAATCAACTGTGACAAAGTCTGTATTAGAAGCTCTGAAGAGCAAGGAACATGAAAAACTTGCTTTAAAGCATTTGAAGTATACACATCATATGTCTTGAGAGGAGCAGGCAAAATAAAGCAGTTACAAGAGATGAAATAAAGCAAAAGCTTTGAAACTGTAAAAACAGCTACACTTTCAAGACCATCTTGAAAAATCAAAACAGGTGCAAACATGCATTTTATGCTCTGGCACACAAAAAAAAAGCAAGCATGAGATGTTAGAAATGTGAGTAAACAGATGATTGCCTGAACTAATTCCCAACTCAAAGATGTTTTGGTTGCAATAAATCTATATATGAATAATTTAAAAGGGACAACAATAAAAATAATTAATTAGTACAAGAATCTTGTCAAATTCCTCCCAAATACATTTATACCAAGCACTCACAAGAATTAGAGATGGGCTTCAAATAGCATCAGTTTCTTGGGCATTATAAATTTCAACTCATCCTGCAGATAAATATACACCTGAGCCTGACTATAACACTGCTACTGCACAAAGGTACAGCCTTAAGACAGCCTAAACAAGACTCTGTGTGAAGTTTTGAAAGAAAACTATTTCCCATACCTAGTCTTCTACAGGCAGCTATAATCCATCCCTTCCCCTTGAAACTTATTAGGTGGACACTAAGCGCAAAATACAACCCCCCAGCATCACACATCTTTATATTATTTATATTCCCATTCTGCAGCTCTACTTGTGTCAACAATTTAATTGCTCTCAGAAGCACTAAACAGTGGGTTCAACAATGTGGTCCTGTCTCTCATGAAAGACAGAAGAATTGGGCTGTAAATTACCATCAGAAAAATTAATTTCAATCTGAAAGGGGGAGGGGGGGAAGCAAGTAAAAGGAAAACTAAAGTATGGGAAAACCTTTGAAGAATTTTTGTATATTATTGATTCTCGATGCCTTCTATTCCCATCTTATTCCCCCCTTGAACACTTTTATCTCCTCTCCCCACATACAAGTCAGAAAACCATACTGGAAAGCACCATACATCTCTTAGATCTTTCTATGAAGCTTTGTCCATGGTTGAAACACAGCATGTTCCAGCAGTTTAAGATATATCTCTATTTCATCTGATTCTTTATTGCAGGGTTGCACTGGAGCACAAGGAGTACATTCTGTCACACCAGCCTGTGGAGACTAGAAATAGCACGTGGACTTTAGTAAAACCTGACTCCCTTTCTGACTTCTCATGTTTCATCTTCATAAGATGAAAAGCCAAGAACTAGAAAATTTTCCACCGGTGGCATTTTTCTGTTACCCTAAAGATATTTTTTCTAACAACAAAAAAAGTTTTTAAACATCTTACTAAATTTACAGACATTCTCATTATAGTAAATACACTTTAACCTTGAATATTAACTTCTGTCAAGTCCTTAACAGCCCAAAAAAGGGCTGTTGGTGTATAAAAATAAATAAATAAATAAATCTTTCTAAACCTTTTCTTAAGTGGCATTTTACTTGTTAGCATGTTTGCCGTGCTTGCTAGAAGAAAAATGTAAATCACTCCAGTGAGTCTAAATGAAAATCCAGATGATAGGTTTTCAAAGAATGGAATAATAAAAAAAAAACCCCAAACTAAAGGATTTAGTCTTTTGAAAGCAAGTTCACATAAAAGGCCAAAATAAATATAATTCATGCCTCTACTGAAGACTTCCAACAGACCTTATATTACCACCAAAAAAAAAAAAAAGGCTTTTATATGAGCTCTTTATGCATTGTGTATTGATAAACACATTGTAGGTGGAGAGTGGCTCTTGAGATTCAGATACGCCAGATAAGTTGAAAGGGGTATTTTTTAATTTGTTTTAAATCACAAATAAGCTTGAAAAATAAATCAGTTCATAAAACTAAGAAAAACACCACTAGTAGCACATATCCCTGGCTTTATATCACTATTTAAAAGAAAAGAATTTTAAAGAGAAATAAGTTTTCTCCAATAAGCTATTTCTTAAGATTAAACTTCCAACATCATTGCTTATCAAAGTGATTAATATACTTAAACAGGACTCTGCTACAACTGATAACATTTCCTTAGAGCCTGACAACAGCCTCAAAAATCCCAAAACTCAAGTAAGTGGAACAAAAGGCCTCAGTTGAACAGTAATGTTCAACTGAGAGTAGCTGCATTACTCTGCCACTACTCAGTCTGCCAATCCTTGAGCTGTCACATGGCAACAAAAAATAATTTGCACTATTTGAATAGTATGAGCTAAACAGCAACAACATAGGTAAAATGGAGTAGAACTACAATTCCATTTTATAGCAAAAATCTGCTTCAACATAAGTAAAAAAAAAACCCCAAACCAAACAACCCAGATTTAGAAACCACCACAACAAGGAGATGTCTTTGTCCTTATATGTGCTGCATTAAATACCCTGATGTGCAACATCTTTCCGATGACCCATGAGGTATCTTTTGAGTGCTTGCTTTTAAAAAAAAAAGAAAACACACGCACATAAAAATAGGAGAAATTGTCTTAACACATTCGCCAAGAAGTTTGCAAATTGCATGTTAATTACTTTAGCAAAACTCTGCTTGGAAGTAAATGTTCCATATAACCACAAAAAGAGAGCAGCATCAGTAAATGCAAGTTTCATCAAGCTAGGCTAGTGATTATTTCTCATCCGAACCTATATGCTCAATATTGGCTCAATACAACATTTTTTAACTCTTAGGCCTCCCTGGTAAAACCTCGGAGGTTCTAAGAGTGATGATCTCTCATAAACCACAGAATGGTTTTGGCTGGAAGGAACCTTAAAGATAATCTAGTTCCGACCCTCCCTGGCATGGGCAGGGACACCTCCCACTAGACCAGGTTGGTCAGAGCCTCATCCAACCTGGCCTTTAACACTTCCAGGGATGGGGCATCCACAGCCTCACTAGACAACCTAGTCCAGCGTCTCGCCAGCCTCACAGCAAAGAATTTCTTCCTTACATCTAATCTACATCTACTCTCTTTCAGTTTAAAGCCTTTACCCCCTCGTCCTATTGCTACGTGCCCGTGTGAAAACTCCCTCACAACCTTCCTGTAGGCCCCCTTTAGGTACTGGAAAGCTGCTACAAGGTCTCCCCAGAGCATTCTCTCATCACCACCACCACCAGAACTGCCACTAAGCAAATTTCTGGGATAATTGAACATTCCTTGACACAGCTGTATAACTTGAGCACCTCTACAGCTCACATTAGCCCAGCCTGATGCATTTTATTGCATGACTGTTAAAAGGAAGACACACTTAAATGACATCCAACATTCCTTTTCCATTCATAGTATGAATGGAAGCCAATATTAACATCATGAAACAAAGATGGAACTCTTAAAAGGACCTGACATTAAAGCTGGTCAAATCAATGCATACTACATTTTTCCCCTTCTGCTGTTCCACTGAAGAAATGTAGCTTTAGCTATGCTAAGAGAAGCTGTGCCAGTATAGAACAGCTCTACTAACACAAATTCTCTCTGCATGAATGCAAATTATACATCAAATGTATATAGTATCAGGTTTTATAAATATGGGCTATATTGTAATGGTTATACTGAAAGTAAGTCATTTGGGAAGAAAAACTGTGCTGTCTGTGGGGAGGTCTTTTAGATGGACTCTGTATCTGGCATATAAGATAAACACCATTTTTACAGAAGCATCCACCTTAAAAAAAAAAAAAAAAATCTATTTGCTTACCTAACACATTTTACAGCAGTCCAGTTTATTCAATTTCTATGCTCTGACCTATAATACAATTCCAGGCACACATGAAAGAAAGCAGATACACAAAGATGACAGTAATGAAAGAGCACACCATTCATCAATATCAGAAATAAACCTTTATTATATTTATTGACACAGAGCTGCTGTAATTGACAAAGTTGTAGGAGAAGTTCCTATCAAAAAGGAACTATCAGAAATACAACTAAAGTCCATGCCTTCATATAAACCACCACAGGTACATTTTATTCGGTCATATACTTGAAATATACTGTGCCAGCCACTGAAAACAAACAAAACCACTTATTTCAGTTTGCTGGCAGTGCTGACGGAAAGAAAAAGCATCCACAGAATTCATCTGACAAAAAAAAAATAATTTGGGAAACAGTGCAAAACAGAAGTTTATCACTAATGTATGTCACAAGAAGGAAACACACAGAGATTACTACACTTTGTTGTGTATGAAAGCAAGTATTTCAAGCACAGAAGAAAATGGAAAGATTCATGGCAGACTGATGGGCTATAAGGTCTGCCATGTTGAGTCAAACCATACATCTCCTTCTCTCCAAAGGTGATTAATGCCACATAGCCATGACCACTACCTATGGGTGCATTATGAAAAACAGGATAGCAAATGTTCTTCCCAAGTAATGTCCCCTTGGCTACCACAAATCAATAATTTTAATCCTCCGAAGCAGGACCACCTTATTTAAAAGCCACAGAGGAAACCATCTTCCATCAACATCCCAAATTGTTCAATTTAAGTTGGATACAATATGGCAGTGAGGTCCCTTTGGTATCAGCAGGGATGAGCACCTCCATCTAACAAGAAGCATTTTGATCAAAGTCTCAGTCTAGACTCCCATGATGTATTTATAAGGGATAAAACTGATTCTGTGAGCTAGTTTAGAAAGAAGTCGTGAATATTTTCCTGACAGATTTTCCATATTTTAGTTCACAGCAGTTAGAAATTGCTTATTTCTTATAGTTTGTATCAAAACACTGTAGGCAATCTTGACCTTAAACATCAGCATTTGATTTGAAAATCTTCCACAATTACAGCTGAAGACCTTTTAAGAGTTAAGTTCCAATATTTATTCCTACAAAAGGAAATTCGTTTTAACTGAATTAAAACAAAGGCAACAAACTCTAGCTAACAGTTATAGGCCTTTTAGTTCCAAATGTATTACCTACTACACACCACACAAAGTATCTTGAGTTCTGGGGGATAATTATGATTATTCCTAGCAGGAACATGACCTTTTAAATAAAATATCTGTGTTAAATAACTAAATGATTTAAAAATATAAATAAATAAAAGGGAGCACACAATATGTTTATTAGGATTTCCACTGTTAAATTGTTTACAAAAATTAAACTCAAACAGTTGAGAGGATGGCCAAGAGCATGAAAAGCATAAGTTTTTAAGTATGAAAACTTTAAAACTTCGAAAGAGTGAAACAGGGAACCATTTCTGCTCAGAAGCCCACATTACTGAAGCCCAAAGTTAAATCCTAATTTGGAAAAATCTTTCTGTTGCCTTAATATTGTTTTCCAATTACCCAAATGAGCTTATTCAAAACTGAGCATTCTGCAGCTCCTGAAACACCAATCCACCCTTAAATCATGCTGAGGCAGAAGAAGTGTATCAACTCAGTCCATAGGCAGTTTGGTAACATTTAAATAGCACCACACTCAAGCAATGGACCAATTGCTCCCCATGTGCTTCTGCAGTCCAGGAATGTTAGCGCTGTGTTACGCCTTTCTGCCTTATGCAGTATTCCAACCAACGCTGACACCAGTTTAGACTTCACCACATCTCTCCCAGATGCTGCCAACATACCTTCACACAACTATATAGCCCTGCTAACAGGCAAGTGTTTTGTATTACTTGAAACCAAGAAGCCAAGGTAAGGGGAGAAGTCATCACCACAGGGCTGTGGCTTCCCACTGCTGCTCAGATGACTGGGAGGCAAGGTGCCACCACAGCTCCCCTGCTGATCTCTCCTACATCCCCTTTTGTGTTCCCCAAACCTGAGGTGGACCTAACCCCAGAAAGATTCTTTTGCTGCCCACTTCACTCCATAACCCAACCCAACAGAGGACCAGGTGAAGACAGAGCCAGAGCAAGAGCCATGCCAGCAATGCAGCAGTGAGGCCAGGAGCACCCCTTCGGACAGCAGCACCCCTTCGGACAGCAGCCTGCCCTTACCCAAGGGTACCAGAGACACAAGACTGCTCTGCCTGTGCAAACCAAGCCTGGGAAAGACAGCAGGAAACTACATCCTAATGACTGAACTGCACATGTCCTCCTGAAGCAATTACTCAAATTCACTGCGATGCATTGTAGACAGAGAGAGCAGCAACACTCCAGCAGAGCATTCAGAAGTCTACAGTTTAAAACAAAGGAATTTTTAATATTTTTTTATTACTATATTAGGTGTTTGTGTCACTACTTTAATTCTAGTTCATGCAATCAAAACAAGCGCTTAGTTAAATCTTCCCCTGAAGACTTTCACATAGTTGAAGGAAAAGCGGATTGCTCTTGTCGTGTTGCACGGTTCTTTTAATAGAAGCCACTGCAAAACAGAGATAGGAAGGCAGGAATCACACTGCATCACAGCAGGAAACATCAAGATGGTGACAAACATCAAAGAAATGAAGGGAAGAGCTTTCTTGAACAAGAAACATGTCAATTTTAGAAAAGGAAGGTATTTTAACCAAAAAGCTCAAGAAGGTTATATTTTGTCATCTTTTTAGTTAAGAGAAACTGCTCTTCTTCCATCGCCAGGCAGCGCTTATTATTCTGATCCAACATAATACAGCAAGGATATGAACTAGAGAGCACCTACCTGTAGATAACAAAGCACAGGAAAAAACAAATAAATTCCAGCTGACACCACTTGTTTGTTGGGAAACAGGCACTTACCAATTACTAACAGAATGAGAATTTGTTTAATAATAACGCTAATTTACTGAACTTTTATTGAACAGATATACAGGCAGTATTGATGAGATCTATAAGGCATTGTGAAGTATGGCTGAATTGTTTCAGAACAAATTAAACCAGAACATGCTGTACACTAGTTAAAGGAACAATAAAAGCCTGGCAGCGAGTGAATCCTCAGCATGACCTCTCCAAAACAGGCACAAGTTTTCAGAACTGTACTGACCTAAAAACCTACTGCTGCAGCAGCAAACTTCACATCTATGTGCATGAGCACTTATATCTGGGGATTCTGACCCTCCTGAACAGAGGTGAGAGTCAAATTAGGGACACTAGAGAATGTGGAACGTTGCATTTTCCATACAACCAGCTCTTGTACCTTTTTGCTGCTGTTGTTACAAATAAATATCATCCTATCTACATGAAGAGCGTAGTAAAACATCATCCATCCTCAGATTTAGTGCAATGCAACATGGTCCTGAAAACAAAAGCAGCTATTAAACTTTCAACTCATAATTTCTCTTTGCTTCTGCTGGAGCTGCACCTAGCTTCTCTTTTTCTCTCAAGAATTTTAAGTTCCTAAATTAAAGAAATAGAAATTGTTTTTTTACTCAAGAAAGGAATCACTACAAGCAATATCTGTCAATTTGTAATCATTTATTCATACATAATTTAAACGAGAAACGGTATTACTTTCACCTTCAAATTTCAGGTCTTGCCAAAGGAGTTTTATTTCAATGGTATCATAGAAACAAACGGCAATTCGTTTATCAAATAAAATATCAAATAAACACCTATAAAACATGACCATATCATGAGGAGAGTGTAAGTCATACTTCTACTTTTTAAGGAGAAAATACAATGTCAGACAGAAGAGACTGCAGCAGGGTGCACTTCTGGTCAGAGTAAGAAAGTGTGACATTTCTGTGTAATACAGGACAGTTCAATGTAGCAAGATCCTGCAGAAACCATTTAGGAAAAGAACAGTTTCAGCCTCAACCTGAACAGCCTACCTTGAATGTTAAAATTAACCTGGGAGAATGAATGATTTAACTAAAGAAATAAGCCTACTGGATTTGACCCCAAAGTAAAGTCATGAAGTAAACTCCCTCATTCTCCCCCCATTTCCTCACTGAAGTGAGTGAACCTTCCCCAGGCTCGCTCACCAGCTGAACTCTCGACTTTGCAAGGTAATTGAATCTAAAATTATGTGGCTCTATTCTCGCTTTTTAAGACTAGAACTCAAATGCCATCATGACTGAGAGGATTGAACATTTCATTCACTACTCTCTAACTCAAAATTAATTCATTAATAAATATGTAAAATACTCAAAGATTTACCTCCTTCAACCTCAAAACCAACATTCCCTGCCACTAAAAAAATATATTTAACTGTAATGACATGTTAATAATATTCTGTTTGGAAACACACAATGTTAACTCAACTTCCCTCTTTATTTTTTGTTCAGTGTTTTCTTTCCTGTCTCAATAGTAGAATCCCTCGGCTGCCAAAGAGGAACCTTGGAGCGTGTCCATCAGTTCTGAAGTGGCTGGGTTCTGTTCAGGTTTTGTCACTTTATTTCTCTCTTTCATTAAAACAGACCACCTAATTCTTTCCACAGTGGCTCCAATATGAAACAATATAATGTTGTTGCACTTTAACAAATGCAGAAGATAGCACCAAATCCATTCACATATTATTTCCAACCCTGAAACTGAGATTTACAAAGCCATATACAGATTGCATTAAAAAACACAACCAAAAAAAAAAAAACCCGACCAAACAAAAACCAACAACAAAACAACACAACACAACAACAAAAAAGCCGCAAACCAACAAACCTCAACCAACTAAATACGGTATCTATTTGGGAACCTTGCCCTTTTACCTAAGCCATAGCAATATGCACATGAAAAACCAAAGTTTTAGTAGCATCACAGTTATGTCTTGGATAGTTCACAGTATTGCAGCTAAGATGGTAAGGGATTATTTAGGCTTTGCCAGTCTCTCAACACATGTACTCAGGGTGGAAGTGGGGCTGAAAAATCCCAAACTGGTATTTTAACAAAACCATAATGCTTCCCTTAGCAGTTCTGAATCTTCCTGCAAGTGTTCCCGAACATCTCTCTCTATGCCCTTCTGTCGTACTACGTTCTTTTGATTTTATCTTGTACACCTCCTTGTCCTTTTAAAATCAGTCTGATTGCCAACTGATTGATCCCAAGCTTAACCTCTGCACTCCACTACCAATGATGCAGCATGATGTGATGTTCCTACGCTGCAGAACTCATTTGGGTCATCAGCTCAAGAAAAAAAGAAACCACACAATTCTGTTCCAACATGCCTTTAAATCACATTTATAAATGCAGCTTTCTGATTTATCCTTCTGTTTACTTCTCATGCAAGGAAGCAGAGACAAGAACAAGCTTGAAGCAAGTCCTTCACTCATTGCAGATTTAAAGTCTCCAGTAATGATTATACTTTATAGAGTTATTTACAGCTTGCTTACACACAGAGATTCTGACAGCTATTCTGTAAATACACTCTCCTACCCACTAAGCTCCATTGTCAACTACCAGGAACATGCACAGGGTTAGACTTGAGCTCCTTCTGCCATCCTTATTCTCCTTATCTCAGAAAAACAGAATCTGAGCCCACATCCTTGTGCACGACAAGGCAGATCCTAGCAGCTACCACCTGGATGATCTTTCTGGGTATCTGCGGATATGGTTTTATGAGGATTGCAGTCCTCAAAAGTAAAAGAGGAGACAGTGGAAAGAACATCCTCTTGAACAGTAAGACCCTGACCTCACTACTCTATTTCCCATACCTTGCCACCCTGTTGCTTAGCAGTTGTTTCAGTCAGGTTGCTACAGACTGACCTCCAAATTAAGCAGGACAAATCCCTGACAACTTGCATCCTGCCCCTCCACCCAGGGGAGTATTGAGGCCTCTATTTACACGCAAACACCAAAATAGAAATCGCTGCAAATTAAGCAACAGAACACTTCTGACAGTCAGAAGTTCTCTGATGCATTCTGCTTAGCGTTTAAAGGCTGACTGAGCAGAGCTGAGTATAGCCACTAATGTTCACCTGAGCAGTGAATCCCTAGCAATTTCTGAAAACCCAGCCAAAACATGGCAGGCTCCTTATTCCATGAGCTCACGTGAAAACTTTCCGGTTTCAACAACATCCCTAAGGTCACCTAACAAACAGGATGTCAGGAAAACAAAGCAGCCGGCCCAGACACAAAGCTGCTATTTCACTCAAAGGGACAAACAACACCCTCCCCACTAACTTCAGAAAACATTTGCAAAACGTGTTTTTTCTTGCATTCTTTAACCAAACTTCAGCAGAATAAAAGAGTATTAAAAATACTTATTGTACATCCATACTCGCCCAAGAAGCAAGCGTGTCTGCAGAAGCTTTATAATTCTGGAATCAATTTTCAGAGCCTTTGCTGGGGTGAAGGAAGCAAGAATATGAATTCACAGATTCAATTTCTGCTTTTGTCAATGTGCTAGTCATCAGTAGCTCTGCTTTGCATTAGTAATTAATTTTAGTCAAATTAAGTTCATTTTACTTATTTAAAACTTCAAAGCTTCAGGAAAAGCATACTTTCCTGACCTAAAAAGTAAGAGCTTTGAAGTATCTGATGAAAATAAACTCACCACCATACATAACTCCATAATCAGTTGCAGAAAATACCACAGTACATTCCCTACCTTTGCAAATGAAAGAAGATTGTTGGCAATATGCATCACATTCAGAAACCGAAATGAACTATCTTCTCCACATAAATCAGAAATATTCTTTTATTTTAAATATCTTGAAGGGATATTTACTATTTTCATTCTCATAAAGTGTTTAACTTCCAAATGTTTTACAAATTAAAATCCTTTTATGCAATTATGAAAAAAATTCTTTAAATATTCAATATAACCAGGAAAATATTATTCTAAAACTATTCTATCACCAGCTATGAGATACAAAGAATATGATACTAAGAATATCCCCACTAACAATTTTTTTGTACACTTCATCTTAATTACGCTTCCCAAATCCTTAGGAAACTCAAACCATGGTCAATGGACTGTTCAGAAATGTTTCTGAATTCCTTTCTCTAGTCCTCATGTTTATGAAAGAAGCATTTCACCCCTCCCATACCCTGGAAGAATACTTTTTCAAGTGTTAGGAGTCACTGATAGTTTAAGGAAAACACCAGTAAAATGCCAATTTAGACAGTTTGAGCTCCGTTTCTCATCACACAGAAGCAAATAGGAAACATAATCACAGTTTTTTGTTCCAGCTCTTCAATACTTGAAGTCAAATCATGATAATTTCCATGCTACTAATTATGTCATCACAGAAGATTATGACTTTAAGCACTAAGCAGCATATCACTCCCAAGCAATAAAGATGCAAATGCCCACAGCAGTAGAATAAATATATATATATATAAGTATCTACCGAAACAGTTCTACTTCATGCCCAAGTTGTAGCTTCTTTACTGAACTTGTGCAGAATGGACTGGAGGAGTTTCTATCCTGGAAGCACCAAAAAAAATCACTAGTACACAAATCTTCTTTATATCAGAATGCTTCACACCTATTACTGTTAATAAATCTTGCGTTTAATTAGACCATTTGACTTAGACTAACATGAAGCAAACTCACAGGAACAAACATACAAGAGGATGACAGCCTCCTAGCTGCTTGGGCAGAGTTGTGGAGAAACCAGAAGCTGCCACAGAATAATGAATGGAAGTATGTCTTCAATAGGAACTCAAAAGTTATGAACATTTTTCCTTTGCAGTTTATTTCTTTATTAATATTTCTCCATTATCCATCCCCATTGGAAGTTCACCCTGCTGCCATTCTCAAATCTCAAAGCAAGCCTAGGACACTAGGAGCAGCACCATCTCTTCATCATCAAAGACTCTGACCTCAAAGCGGATTTCCACATTTCTAATGCCACCAATCGACCATTCCAGGCAAAAAAAAAAGTCCCTATCAAATTGTCCCTAAACCAAAGCAGTCTCTGATTTATTACTTCCAGGCAATGCAGGCATGTTCACTACCTGAGCTCTGCCATAGGGAATGGCTGAGACTTGCAGACATGGAAATTGGGCATATAGTAAACACTAATCAGTGAGCAAAGGCAGCACTGGAGAGCAGTCCTTCATCAGAAGAATGTTCTTTGAGTAGCTCTTTAAAAACACTGTTACCTGCCAGCTGATAACATTCATCAGACACTAAGTGACAGAGGTCACCAGCAAAGCCAATGCCAACCCAAAATTGCTGCTCTTAAGAGATAGCAAAGCAATGGACAAAACGTTCAGTTGCTGCCAGAAATCCATCTGAAGCTAGCCAGAGACACACAGCCAAGCTCCCCAACAAGGTGGGAAGTGACAGCTCTGCAGGGTCAGAAGCTCCCAAGTGCTCCTCTTCGACAAACAGCAAGCAAGCCATCCCATCTCCACCTCAGATCTCTTGCTGCTACAGAACAGTCTAAAAACACATGCTAGACAGCCAGCTACAATGGACGGCTTTTCAGATATCTCTATGACTAGATCTTCAAAGGAGCAAGATGCATTACAGAGGGCAGAGACTTAAAAACATCTGTTTTGGTTTTTAATCATAAAAATCTCATTTTAATTCACTCTTAATAGATGATACCAATGTGGTGTGGGACATCTCTGCAACAGTGCAAGAAAATACTGAAAAATGACCAGACATTACAAACCATACCCTGTAGCAGGTCACAGGACTACAGGGAACTCTAAACCGTCACTTTCCCATCTGACAGACTGACACCTCTGCCACGTTTTTATCACCTTCAATAGACTATCAGGCAGCTAGAAGATTTTGAAAATGAACTGACCTAAATAACCTCTCCATTAGCACTATACAGAGAAGTTCTAACTGAGAAGACATGGGGAAATAAAAAAATGGCAAATGGACAGGTTATGGACCAGGGTTTTTCTACCCTTAGTTGATGCCTGGCATAAAGATCCATGCAGCTCCTAAAGTTGAAATATGTAATAGTCATAACAGAGATCATAACTAAATTAAACATAACCTTGAAAAAAACCCTAGTGAGTATGCATAGCTCTGAATGGTACTGATAAACTCATTAAAATATATGATGACTATATATAGAGAGAAGAAAGTAAAGAGGATTAATCCAATGGAACAGAACTTCCAAGGCTAATAGATCCTTCACCGATTAAGGAAATTGGGAATATTGCCAACCTCGTTCCTAGTGCTTCACCACAGCCCATGCTGTGTCTGTCAAAAAAAGACAACATCCACTGCTCTTCCCTCAACTACAAAGCCAGTCATCTCATCAAAGAAAGCTACCAGCTTGGCCAAGCATTTCCCCTTCATAAAGTGAGGATTCACATCCCCAGGCAGTTCTTTCTTGCTTGTATGTGTAAGGTCCAGTAGTGTCTCCCATTGTCAGCTCCTCAGTCATCAGCATTAGGAAGTTGTTATCAATGCACTACAGAAACCTCCTGGATTACTTGATCACTCGTGCCCTGCTGCACTGTCACTCCAGCAGATACCGGAGTGAATGAAGTCCCCCATAAAGACCAGGGCCTGCTAACACGAGACTTCCTCCAGAAGTCTGAAGCTTCATCCAATTCTTGATAACCAAGCTGTTTGTAGCAGACGTACAGTAACGATGTCAATAATGTGGGTCTGACCACTGATCCTGATCCATAGGTTCTCAGCTGGGTCATCAATTCTCCCTAGATGGAGCTTCACGCAACGTTTCACATCATGTTTAAAGCAAGCTCTAAATATCAGTTCCTCTATTCCCAAAATTTAGACTATTTTAATCCGAGCCATTTAACTGAAAAACAAATCCACACTGAAACTCTGCATGAAAGAATTCAATTACATTCATCGTTTCGAATGTGTTTGGAGTGGCAGAGTTGAAGAAGTTAGAAAATGTAAGAGAAAATAAATTTCTCATGCCATCTGCAAACCTTAGGCAAGTAATATGTGGACAATAAAAAGTATTCAGTCAGTTTTAATAGACCTTTCATCTGTAAGTATCATAAATATATCTTTTACCTATATCTATCACTGTTATCTATAAATTGCACATATAATTTTTCTCATAACTGGAATTTCCCAGACATTTTTATACCAGTATTTTGTATGAGTAACTTTTGTTTTTCTTTTTTAGCACAAGGCAGCAATTGCTTTCTTGGCTGGCACTAAATTAGCAGATGTCAAATTAAACTCTTCTTTTGTCCACAGATCCCTCAGAGGAAGCTCTCAGAAGAATGATGAAGTGTTCCACTAGTAATCTCTGTCTGCTTTTTAATTTGCAGCTTCATATTTTTAGTCAGAAGTCTTGGACAAGCAGACAAACCCATCAAATATGATCACAAAATCTCTCTTAATTCTCTACTCCTGATGATTCCTACAAAACTTTTGCATCTCACAAAGATTTTAAGTGGACAAGAGTTAGACACCGAAAGTAAACTACAGTACAAGCGATTCTCTCTCCTCCTGACACAAATTGAGACTATTGCTCACTGCTTATATTCCTCAGAGTCTATCTAGTGCTGTAATACCTTGACATTTTTCATCCTTCCCAGTTATTGGTCCCATAAGCTTGCTTCTTGCTCCAGAAGTATTCTAAATGCACGCTGTACAAATACCATGTCTAAAATTGCTGCTACTGATGTTCTCAAAATATCTGTCCATTTCCAAATAAACCTCTTCCATTTAGAGTTTAATCATTAAAAAAAACAAAAACAAAACAACAAAACCAAACAAAACCAAACTCATTTTTCTTCCAAACTAAATCACTGCCCACTGAATACTGAAGGGCAGCCTTTCGTCCGTTCCACCTTCCTGAAGGCAAACCACCAAAATTATTAACTTCAAATGCCTCAACACTGTATATAATGAAGTCACATCTTCACTCTACAAATGCAGAACACTGAAAAGTTGCAACATTTATAATGCCTCTTGTACAAACTAATTTAGCTGATAAAGATGCACATATAACCTTTAGTCCTTCACTTCTGAACAACATGAATTTGTATCTTTTTCTTATGAAAAGCAGAAAACTGAAATCCAAATCATTAATTATACAAAGATGCAAACGACAGAGGCAAATTTAAACTATATTGAGTTGCCCTAGAGAGCAAATAAGCACTACTGCACAAATTAAAGACAAACAGAGTGGACTGAAATTGATCTGTCACCAAGTACTGTCAATGTGCAAGGTAAATGAACACAAACAAATAGTAATGCACCACTCCCAAAATATTTTAAAAGTGCTTTTCTTTAATGAAACAGTCTGAGTGAAATAGCCCCACCTATACTCATGCCCAGTGGGGACAGTGCCTAGAGCTTTTTGATTTTGGATTCTAAGCTTACACACTATCAGAGCATCACAGAAATAAACCAAAATTAAATTCTATTTGGGGATGCAGACTCTTGTAGTTTAGGAAACCTATAAGCAAGCAGAAAGAGACTAGGCAGAGACCAGGAAGAAAAAAGCTCATGGGTAAATCTCTTCAACAGAATGGCATCTTTTAAACAAAGAACAAACAAAATTTTGAAACTAAAGAACTTTTAGTTACTGTGTGTAATAATAATAAGATCAATTGCCAGCTATTAGCTATGGATCATTGTTTAATTAACAGTTCAAAAGTTACTGCCATAATCAGTTGCACAGGTAGCATGATTTCTATGTCCCATGTTTTATTAAAATGCTACGGAGCAGGGAAGAGATGAGTATACAGCTAACTGACTCACGGATGACTAGAAACTGGCTTTCTCTGAAGAAAGCATTAAAGAAGGAAATTTTCTAGAGAAAATTGTTCAAGTACACGCTCAAAGCTGCAGACTGTAACCTTAAAACATGCACAGAAAGATTGGACTGGGCAAGGTAATTATGAGACGACTGCTCGCTACAGGTGTGGTCAACAGAACAACAACAAAAAAAATGTATCAGTTGGGTTTCAGTCATCCTGGAACTGCACCCGTGAGACAGTCCCCAGAACAGGGAGGGGAAGAATCGTATCTCTAAGCACTAAGTCAATACGTTTCCAATTTTTGCTGAAAATGAAGCTTCCAAACAAGAAAGGGCAAAATACAGCAGGGAAATTATCTAAGAAACAACCCAGTCGCAAGTGTTTCTAAACCCTCATCTCACTTTTCTGCATTCCCGAAAGAATCTCAACATCTCCACACATTCTTCATAGCATCCTTGTTGGCAGTTATCAGCCAGAAAGACCAAATGAATGTTTTTTTCTTAAAAACAAAACAAACAAACAACTACAACAACCCCCCCAAAAAAAAACAAAAAACCCAAAACAAACCACACAAAAAAAATGGATGATTGCCACATGCACTGACAATATTCCAGACTAAAACAGGAGGAAACAAATCACTCAGATACCTGTAAAGAAAACAGAGTTTGTCTATTGACAATTTATCTAGTGCCTCAGGAGGGAGATCAATGAAAAAACACTCGCTTTTATAGCAAAAACTTTAATGACTCCTAAATGTAGGCAAGCAAGGTAAGAAGTCTCTTTGGGTAAACTAGTTGGGAGTTGAATGAAGGGCAAGGAAGAAGAGTTTACTTATCCACAGCCAGGTTTAAGACCACAGGTGTCCCAGCTAATTCTCAGACTAATGTCATATTCATGAAGGCTGTCTCTTCTTATCTAATTAGCAATATCCCTTTGATTATACCTACATGAGGTACAAAGAAAGGTAAATAAATTCAGCAAAGTGCACCTTTTCTATTTCACTACAAAGCTGTGAAAATCTGTGCCAGAACCAGATTGCTCCCAAGGCAGAAGTTCCACCAGTATAAAACTAAGTGAAGAAATAATTTTAAAAACCCCACAGTCTAAGGTTTTATTTATGTTTTCACTTCCTTCTCTCAACTCAAAAAAGTATTCAATAACCATGTGTTTAACAGAACTGCCAGGGAGGAGTGGGCCAAACATCTGCTCCACTTTGGCATTTCAGTTTTGTCTAGAGTTTGACGAGGGGTTTCCAGTCATTTAGTTTAGGCACCTACAGAAAAAACTGTTTGTGAAAGTCTGTCGGCTCATGTTATTTTCCTGCCTCTAAATGTAATACCTTAAAAATTATAGCAAAACTGTCAACCACAAAAAGCCACATAGGGTAACAGACCAAACCTTCAAGAAACTTTCAAGAACTAACACAAAGCTAAGAAAAAAGGCAGAATTTGTCATTGAAGTAGCTTCTGACATCATGAATTCAGTTATTTTCAGTAATGCTTTCTGTTGCACAGAAGATCACTAAACTCACAGCTGATAGCTTCTTAATATAGACAGAACTTTCTCTGTTCAGCATTAATGAGGTTTTATAGGTGTTCAAGTCTAGGATTGAAGGTATCTGCAGTAAGCAACCTTGAACAGTTCTCTATTTTTAAAATATATGGCATTCAGCAGATCTTATAAAAGGAATGATTAATTCCACCTTTTTCCCACTCTCTTTTTTTTTTCCTTTTTAAAGTATTTTCAATATTCATGAAATTTGGAAAAGTCACGGCAGGACTGAGGACTGTTTGAAGGCTAGGACAGGGCTGCATAACGCACCAACCCATCTGTTCACCATATTACAAAACTGGAGTTACCTTAAGCATATATATATATTTTTAATGATTCTGATTTAATTGTTCCTCATTTATATTCATCACTGAAATCCACTGCATCTGAAGCTATTTTGAAAACACAGCATTCTCCCAAAGGGCCCAATCCAACTCCTATTCAAATAAACAGCCTTCAATGGAGCCTATTTGTTGCTAGCCAACAAGATTGAATTCTGCTGCAGAGTGGTCCCTGGAGCGTTTGTCACAGCTCTTTACAAATATTGCTCCAGTATGAGCAGGTCTAAATACGCTTGTCCACATGCACTGCAGACAACTGAAAACTGTCTTTTATCTTCTCGAAACACTTGGTCAGATTTAAACTGCAAAAGCACAAATAACTGAATCTATCAAGAATGTAAAAAGAGTAAAAACTGTTTTAACAGTTATGAAAAGGTAAAAGAGACAAAGGAAGAGCAGGAGGACGATAAAATATTTTCATGTAATAGGATCAAGCACCATTTATTTCACTCCTAAAATGAAGTTACCCAGAGAAATGTTTGTGTTTATGCAATGTTGACACTATACAACCAAACTTCTCAAAGATCTTGTTTCAACACAGCTATGAGCAACATCAACAGTTTTGAAATAAGAAATTCTTCAACAAAGCAGAGAAACGGCACTCCAGCAGGGAGTCCTGAAAGTTACATGAAAAGATTTTTAAATCTCATCAAAGTAGCTACTCGCACAGGGTTATCAAAACAACAGAGTTGAAGATTGATATTTCTTGATTATACTCTTACACCATATGGAAAACTTATCCGTGAAAGAACAACGCAACAGGCTTTGAGAGAAGGACAGGTTTTGCTGGTGAATAAATTAAGTAACTGTAACTTCTGGTCTGAGTTAAATAGTGAATGATACAAAGAGAAAAACTCTTTCCATAGAAACTCTCTCAGTCTCAGCTGCTTTATGCTACTTTTGTGGCACAGAAATCCAGACTCTGGCTTATGACCGTATTTGCAGCTTGAAGTCTGAGACAGTGGAAGATCAGAAGATTATTTAGATGGGAATTCTATAATGTAACATTGCAGGAAAGCTTTTTTTACTTTGAGATTAATAACATTATTTGTTGTTATACATTATTGATGTGATTCTTGAAACTAGTCTACCTGGAAAGCACAGATCTTGGGAGATGCTCTCAGTATCTGTCAGAGTTTGGAAACAGAGCAATAAAGTGTGATTTATAATACAAGTTCAATATCTCTATTTCATAAGTAACACACACACAAAAAAAAAAAAAAAAGGGGTTTAAAAGTAAGCCACATTAATATCCCAGGAATACTCAAGAATCTGAGCTGATATCCAGTGATTTCAGTAGGGTAACACAGGATTACTCCACGCTTTGAGAGATGACAAAATAGAGTGTCACCTCCTAATTTCCACCTCTACATCAAATCCCCACTGCCATGTGCAATAAAGACAGGGCTTGGAACCAAGCTCAACCAAAGCACCTTCTACGCTTCATTCTGAGATGACTCTCTCCAGACAGCTCTCCGTACTCAAGCCCTACAAAAGCCCTCCAAAAACACAGTGGGGACACACACAAAACCAGGGAGGTTACCTCTGAGTTCCTTATTGTAGGATCAGAGTCACCTGCGTCACGACGGCAGGAACCTGCCTTCAACCATGTAACATACACACCAAACACTGTTGGGACTGACAGGATTGTTTATCAACACAAAACATGATTTAAATATGTATGTATCCAGTCAAATGTATGTATATATACACATAAATGTATACATACACATGTATGCGCTCTCTCCCTGTCTGTGTACATATACGAAACAAGACATACACTAACTCAGTCAATTGCACCAAATTGCCAAATACTATACGCACCATTAAAAAAGGCAAGTTTCACACAGAAGATTTCAGCTTTAAAACCGAGCTAGCTTACTTCCTCCAGGTTATAAAATAAACTTCACAAAAGTAGACGTGCAATGCAAGTTATGTTCAGCACCAACACCATGCTTTATCCGACAGCCGTCCCACGAGCAGCCACAAGCACCCCCAGCAGCAGCACCTGCGGAGCAGAACCAGCCAGATACAAACTTTATTAGCTCTGGAGGCTTTTGCTTCTGGGAAAATACTTCTGATCAGACGCACGGATCAAAGTAGGTTCCCATGCACCCATTGATGTGATAAAAAGACAAAACGAAGAGGTTGGTTGCCAAAGGCACCAGAACTAAAATGTACAGATATCATAGCCCTTAGCATGTCTACTTTTGAGGTGAGTAAAGAACTCCCATTGAACCTGAAGAGAGCTCCTGAACATAAGCCCTTCAAAGAGGCCCATTTATTCTGTCCTATCACACTCCTGATATTTAATGCCACCGGGAAGTCAGAGCTGTGACCAGCCTTTCCAAGCAAGCATGACTGGGCGTCCTTACTCCAGCCTGACCTCTGCCACCAGCACAAAGCCAAAGCCAACCTGATGCTGCCACACAAAACATGTTCAGATCCATGACAATATTTCCTGCACCGTGATACCTATTTCGGCAACTGAAAGAACTAAAGCACTTCAAGTTTTAGGGGCAGGGAGCGTTCAGAGCTCGCCCTCCAGGTCAGGCTTTGGCTGGTTCAGCCCTGACCCGGCTGAGCGGGGCCGCAGCGCTCCCCAGCCCTTTGCCCTGACCGCGCAAAGCGCCGGCCACGAGCGAGCGAGGGCCGCCGGCTCTCGCTGTTTCCACCGCCAAGAGCCCATCGCGGCTCCAGGCTCAACGCATCCTCCAGGCAACGAAAGCCGAGCGGCAGCCCGAGCTCCGCCGGGGCGGAAAGAGGGAGGTCTCCCTCCGGCTGCGAGCAACAGGGCTAGAGAGGGGAGAGTGGCGGGGCTGCCAAACGCGGGGGGAAAGGCGGCTTCAGGGTCGGAAAGCGGCGGTTGCAGCGACGGGGAGCAGCACGGCTCCCGAGGAGAGGCTCCCTGACTGCTCTGCCCGCCGCCCGGGCAGAAGAGCCGACGGGATGCCGGGGCCGGGCTCACTCACCGGGAAGCTGCCCCGCAGGCGGGCGGATCTCAGGGCCAGGTCCCGCAGCACAATCCCCGCCTGCCCAGCCAGGGGAGCCGCCATCTTACCCGCGCCGCCTGCCCTCCCGGCGGCCGCTGTCTCCGCCCTGCCCCGCTCCCCGGGCGGAAGCGCAGCGCGGCCCCGCGGCGCCCACCCCGCCGGCGGGGGGAAGGGGCGCCGGGCAGGGCGCCCGGTGCGGCCCCAGGTGCAGCGCCGTGAGCCTCGGGTCGGGGGCCGTGTTGGGGGCGCGGGGAACATGTCTAGGGACAGGGTGTGAGGGAAGGGCGGGTTTGGGGGTAACCCCACCGAGCAGGGCTGGGCGCGGGACCGGAGCGGGTGGTTAGAGCAGGAGGGGAAGGGAACGGTGTGTGTAAGACGACAGACCTTAACTGCTGCAGGTAGTGCCCTGACGGGCTTGCCTACTGACTTCTTTTTTCATGACTAAAAGCTTTTTTTTTTTTTTTTTTTTTTTTTTTTTTTTTATTTTAGAATACAATATAACACAAATTATAAAACACTGCGCGTTCACCTACTACTT
>JAAGNO010020625.1:113190-132140 GCA_033439905.1 Ceryle rudis | reverse complement strand
AAAAAAAAAAAAACCAAAAAACACAAACAACAAAAAAAAAAAAAAAAAAAAAAACAAAAACAAAAACAAAACCAAAAACACCAAGCCAAAAAAAAAAAAAAATAAAACCCAAACCAAACCAGACGTGTTGGGTTCTTTTTTTAGAATGAGACTGTAGGACTGTAGATGTACCTAATGAAAATTGCAAAAAAAAAAAAAAGACAGGTGGGTAGTCTTTCTTTTCACTGAATTGTCACTTTTCCATTGCAAATAGTTTGGTCAAAATGGAACAAAAAAAAATCCCAAACTGGCTGGTTCTGCTCTTTGTGAAGTATGGAGTCAGGGCTGTATTTGCTTAGAAAGGATGGCTCATGGTGTGAGAAAATTTCATCTTGAATGAGATTATCATAGAAAGATGTCACCAGTAGAGATTTGGAGATAGTTTTTACAGGAAACCCAGACTTCCATCTTCTAAGTTACAGGATATTAGGAAGCTAAAATTATTGCCCTGTTGGATACAATGAACTGTTGACACACAATCACACTTTACTTACAGCTACATGCAGGGAGATATTTACAGCCAGGAACCAGGGGAAAGCAATATGAAAAATAGATGTGCTTACCATGAAGGTTGTACCATTTCTCTGCGTTCCCGTTTTCCATCTGAATTTTTGAAATTAATGCATTTATTTTGTATAAAGAGCTTAGAAAGCTTTAGTCAAATATTAGATTTCATTTTAAGAGGGAAATTCTTGATTACTGCATGTCACGGATGCCTGTGGCTGGCTGTGTACTTTGGTTTTGTATTTCCAACGTTCATAGAATGGCTTGGTGTGAGAAATTTTCTCCATTGGTGGCTAAATTCAGGAGAAAGCACCAGGCTTATATTTCTGTTGCTTGTAGTGGAACTGGAGATTGACCTGACATTCAGGGAACTACTTAGGGTTGATATTTAGGTTAAGATTAAGACACTGGAGTTTAGTTGATTACATGAAAGCAAGTGTTCAAGTTCCCAGAGTAAGTAAAAATTTGTTCAATGCTATCGGGTGACTGACTCGGGACCTGTCCAGGTGTAGGTCCCACTGGCTATGTTGAGAAGGAGCTGAGCTTGCCCACACAGAGATGTCTGTGCAAGACAGCACAGCTTCCATGGGACTTCTGCTGGGGGCTGCTGGATTTGGTGCTGGACTTTCCTCTCCTTGTGGAAGCCAGGCAGGAAAATGTACTATGTGGTAGAAGGTGTTAGAAATCTCCCCTCTGTGAGTAACTGAACTGAACCCTAAATCCCCACACACCTATGGAGAACACAGGTATCTGTCCCACAGGTGGAAGTTCAGATCTGAGTGTCTTAACTGGCAACTGAATGCTGTCATGATCTGCATGTTGCCTCGAAGCCTTCTGATCCTTGAAATTTCACCACACTAAAGTTGTTAGTGCACAAAAAAAAATATGTCATTTGCAGTTGTGTGATGCTGGGAGCCAATTTCCAGTATCAGTAACAGCTGGACAATGCAAGTGCATGGTGCAACTGAAAAGACATTTTGACTTCTAGAGAGCTGGGTCTTGCCACAGTTCCTGTTATCCTTGGAGCCAGGGATTTACAGCAGCTGAGGTTTACCTCAGTATAAGTAAACTTAAGGAATAATTGGGTATTTGCTCAAGCAGAAGTTGTGGAATTTTAATTAAGTAAAGACTTGGCTATTTGTCTTGAAGTTGATCAATAAGTCTGTTCGTGGAACAGTTTCTGACTTCAGTTACACTGGTGTAAGCGTGGAGTAGCTATTTGTGTTAATGATCCATTTACAGCAAATGATTCATACCGTATAAACAAAATCAAAATGTAACCTAACTCATGCTTCTGGAAGGAAATACTTAAGCACAATAAACAAACGTAGACTCACTTGCACCCACTCTCCTGCAGCCTTTTATTGCTGCTTTTATTCAGGGGGCATTTCTCACCAGAGCCCCAAATTTGGGAAGCAGGACTGTTTACCTTTTTACTTCACTCTGTCTTGTTTCATTGTTCTCAGGCTTGCAGCTTTTATTAAAGTTTCAATTCTGTTTTAAAACCAAAATGGTAAGAAATAAATTATATAATCGATATCAATGTAAATGTATCATACAATAAAAAGTCTATATAGTTGAGTACTGTTGTTCTTATTGTTTATAGGGGGTTGAATTAAGAAAAAACATACTGTACTTCCTATTTAATAGTATGTTGGCTCCTAGACCCAACTTTTTATAGACTTTAAATGCAAATAATTTGTGCTGTGTTATAAACTGTTGTGTTTTTTGCCTTCCTGTAACTGGAACAACATACTAATTTCTACAAGTTGTGACTACTAACAGAGAGCAATCACCTCACAGACTTGTACCGAAAAGAAGAGAGCATCACCGTGGCAGGGAACGGCTGCATCCACAGTCCTCGCTTTCCCAGCAGTTACCCCAGGAACCTTCTGCTGACGTGGCGGCTCCACTCCCCGGAGAGCACCAGGATCCAGCTGGTTTTTGATAATCAGTTTGGACTGGAGGAGCCTGAAAATGATATCTGCAGGTGAGTGGCAACTGGAAGTTCAGAAAGAATCAATCATAGAATCATAGAATGGTTTGGGTTGGAAGGGACCTTTAAAGTTCATCTAGTCCAGCCCCCCTGCAGTAATCAGGGACATCCTCAACTCGATCAGGATGCTCAGAGCCTCATCAAGGCTAACCTTGTATGTTTCCAGGGATGGGGCCTCCACCCTTTCCCTGGGCAGCCTGTTCCAGTGTTCCAGAACCCTCACAGTAAAGAACTTGTTCATAAAATCCAATCTAAATCGACCCTTCTCTAGTTTAAAACCATTGCCCCTCATCCTGTTGCTATGGGGCTCCTTAATGCCACGTTCAAGATTGAGGATGTGGTCTCTGGCATGACAATGCAACCCAAAAACTGGGTATCTCTGGCTGGGTCTAGGATGTCACTGCATGAAGAACAGGCCTCCAAGGGTCCCCTCTAATCCAGACTGATTTGAGTTCATAAATAAACTGAGCTGTCCTGGACTTGAAGCAGTTTTGGCAGTTTTTAGACCTTCTATAATATTTTAAGCACCAGGCACTTGTGCGCTCATATCCAGCTACCTAGCAACTCAGATACTACTTTAATAGGATTTTATCCTCTATCACCTCTGTCATGTTTCAGACAGTCAAAAACCCATCTGTTTCCCTAGGTGGAATGCTTTGGAAGGTGTGAGTAGGTATGTGTTTATATTGGGGTGTGAGGGACAGATAAAAATGCATTGAAAAATATAACTTAAGTTCTTCAAATTATTTGTCTTTATTGTTAACTCTTCACTGATAGAGTTTCTTTTAAAACCTTTAAATACAGGTCCACAAGCAGCATTGTACTCTACATACTGACATATCTAATGAAGTCTGATATATCTAATAAAGTATACTCAACTATTTCCCAGTTGCTTGGATTTCCCCTTTTAAGCAGAAGTGACCATAAGCTCAGTTGATCTGGCTGATTAACCCAGCTGCATAAACCGCTTTACATTGGCAGAGCACAGAGGTGACTCTTACCAAATTTCACTACCATAGTATAAATCCATGGGGTTTTTTTGTTTAGCTTTTGTTTAGCTATCTATTCCATGGGAGAGAGCAGGCTTAGGATTCTTGTGCTTTCTGAAAGGCAGATTGTGGAGATGCTACTTACATAAAACACTTAAGTCTCGGCTTCCAGCTCCCTGCCTGATCGTGTTGTTACTTACACCTTATCTATGCAGAGAACTGGGTTGTTAGGATTTCTGCACACCCAGCCTCTGCTTATCTTATCTTCTTTGTCAATTAATTTGCATTTATAGGGTTTGGCATCTCTGCAGGGTTTTACAGGGTGGATTTACTTTTCCTTGTTTTGCTTTGCTAATTTTCTACGTTACCAATACAGAGAAACATTTCTGCAGGTTTGCTTTCCATTTAATGATAAAAGAATTCATCCTGAAACTGTCTTCCCTTCCCTGCGCCTTGATGGTCTTGGCAGCTGTTCTGCTCTGGTACTACTGGTCCAAGATCAGCATCAGAGTCAGTAACGACAATTCCATCCTAGCGCTGCAAATGCTTTCACAGATTGAGAGCCTAACGCATAGAGAAGTGGCCTGTTAATATTTACATAGTGGATAAACTGTGATTGCCCTTAAAGCATTGCAACTTTGAAACAGAAGGCTAATTTACTGTGGAAAAAAAAAAGATTCAGTATTCTCTCTCAAGAGCCATTAAAGGTGGTGGCACAGTGAAGGGAAGCCAAGCTGTTATGAACATTATGGGTTTGGGGACCATCTTGGAATATAGTCTGCCTGCTTCTTCCAGAGCAGCTAGTGTAGGATACAGAGAGAAGCAAAGACTTTCCATCATCCATAGTGTCTGTAGAAGCCGGAGAAATAACACATTCTTTTCTGCAATAAAGCTTTCCCTGGTGTTCCTGGAAGACCTTGATTTGCATAGTATTACTTCCAGAGTGAGGAATTTCATGGGTAGATAGCTTTAAGACTATTGAGTACTGTGTGCATAGTTAAATTTTTTGCTAATGCTCAATATGTTTTTCAAAACAAGGTCTTTTCTGCAATTCCAGTCCCTGACAATCCCTGCAGCGCTGCTTTAGAGAGACAGACAGGCATGTTTTAATTGAAGTGAACGCTGAGAGCTGAGCAGGTTCTTGAATGCTGTGCACATTGGACAAATAATTCAAGACCTCTGTACCTTACCTTCCTTTTGTACTTGCTTTTGACCTTATGCTTTTTTTTCCAGAAACTTCCTAGTGTTTTCTTTCATTTTTTCATTAATGCTAATTGTTGTAATTTGCATACTATTAAGACTGAACTGATTGAAATTCATCCAGGCTGTGGAATGAAAAGTTATACATTAGGAGAGCTGTTTCAGAGGGAGGGGAAATATTCAAGCTTTTACAGAAGTTTCTAAAAGTGCTGTTAGCATTTTCACAGTCACTTGATAAGACATGATTCTGAAAAGCAGTTAAATTAGCCAACCTTTGAGGCTCCATGGATGCATAGAAACAACTGAGATTGCTCCCACTTCCATGATTGCAGCATAACCTCTGCTGTTGAAAGCAGAAACAATCTTTGGATTTACCCTATTTTTGCTAGCAGTTGTTCTGGCTCCTGGCCTCAAAAAGTGGGGAGGCCAGTCAGGACAATTTTCACCAAATGCTTATGCTGAAAACTCTGAAACCCATCATGTTACAGTAAGCATTCAGTGGCTGTCATGCTGATGGGGGGCAGTGGCGGATGTCACATGGGCAGTGCAGAGTTCTGCCTGAGTACCACATCCATCACCATGGGGGACTGGGAGCAGAGGATGCTGGAGAGATCCTAAGACAATTTTGCCTCTGGAACTAAACTTTGTCATGTTACAAAAAATCCATGTTTCAGCAGAGTTTGGTCAGATTTAAGTGATTTGGTTACAGCGAATCTGTTATTTTCTGTTCTGTGCAATTTGGGGTTGGTGATACAAAAGCAGCAGTGTTGATATTCTCAAGCCACATAGGACTTGCATTTTTTCACATGGGGTCTCATCAGAAAAAGCAAAGCAGATCTGTTATTTACAGAGCTATTCAGCTCCCACAACTGGGCAGGGAGGCTGCTTTTTAATCCAGGGGTAGGAGCAGCACATTGCTAGTAAGAATCAGTTAGCAGTCTTAAATTGCCTTTTTGGAGGGAACACATGCTTTGATAATAAAAACCTTTCCAGGTGAAGACCTCCAAAGTTTTCAGGATTAATTTTATTGTGAGGATGGCAGCTCTCCTCATCTCTTGTTGCCTGCACTCAACCTGCACCTCTCCCTCTTCGGCCACAATGTGTGAGGCCTAATTCTGGCTGAGGGACTGTTTTTCCCATAAATGTTTTTCTCAGGACTTTATTCTCTGCCTTCTTTAATCTCCAGCTCAATAAATGAACTCAATAAATGACCCAAGCTAGCAAATACACAGGCTGTGGCAGTGAGTGCTGTCACTATGTCCTCTCATCCCTGGGGTTTAGTGTCTGCTGCTCCTGGCAGAGCCTTCTTTGGGCTCAGGGCACCATGACTATAACACAGATTGCCAAGGTGTGACCTTGCACAGCGCAAGATGTGCCATTGTATTTCCCCTGGTGACAACACCCACGCAAACAGCAAAGGAGTCCCCGCCACGGCACACAGAGTGCCACTACCCTGTTCTGCTTGAAAGCTTGCAATGAGTCTTTCCAAGCCATCTAGCCGGAGCACCATGCCACCTACAAAGATGGTCCCATAAAGCACCTTTCAGCAGCATGCACTGTCCTGGGTTCTATAAACCATCTCCCTTTGCTCCTGGCATGGCGGCAGCCTGGCTCCAAACCCTCTGACAGGCGCAGGAGGCAGGATCCAGTGGCTACTGTTGCAGGACCACCAGAAAGTACACAGGTTCTTGCAGCAGCTCAGCTTGGGCAGCCTGCCTTAAATAATATTTTATCAGGTCTCTAAATTATTTATCTACCGCATGCAACATAATGTGTCTGATTACTGTGTACTAAGCGCATGCAAGTGTGGTAGAAAATGCTGTCTCTTATGTTCCAGGAGCCCAAAAATCAGTCATTTGAACATTCAGGCGGTAGCCTGAAGCTTAGTTGCATTTTGTGCATCATTTGTAATATTAAGTCTGATGTTTTGCAGTGGAGACCAGGGGACAGTTGTCTTTGTCTCTTCAGCTGTGCTCCTGTCTATTTGCAACTATCATCTGCAACTGGTTAGCAAAAACTAATCCTTCAAACTGGTTCCCAGGTATGACTTTGTGGAAGTGGAAGATGTATCAGAGACCAGCACAGTTATACGAGGACGGTGGTGTGGACACAAGGAAGTACCTCCCAGAATAACGTCAAGAACAAATCAGATAAAGATAACCTTCAAATCAGATGACTACTTTGTGGCTAAACCTGGATTCAAGATTTGTTACTCCCTTGTGGTAAGTCACCGAGCTGTGTCATGGGTGAGAGACAGATTGTAGGGTAAAAGAGCATCAGTACATGAAGACTGGATTGTATAACTAACTGCATTGGATCAAAACACTAATTGACTAAAAGTATCTTCATTCCAGCAACTAGATTAATAGAGATAAAAGTATTTTTTGACATTCTGTCATTAAATATAAAATAAAGTCAAGTCTAGGCCAAGATTTACACTAATAACGTGTTTCAGAAGCACTAACACTTTCTACACTGAGGCTGCACTGCCAGTGACTTGACAGATGCTGTGCAAATAGCAAAGAAATGGCTGCTCTATGAACTCCTTTTTTAGGTTCATTTGAGATCAAATAAAAATACCCCGAGGGGTTATGACTACGATGCTGAGTTACATGCAATATAATTCTACGTGCAGGACATTGTGCTAAGGCTCACGCTGTATTTTTATCTGTGTATAAACATGTCTCTTTGTACATGCAGTGGCATTAGCAGTGTATCATGTACTGTTTCGATGAGTGAAAAAACTCCTTTTTTTAAATTTTGGGTTTGTCTGTAGGGAGCAGGAATGCTCATTGCTCTAAGTAGATCTTAATACAAATATGTATTCCTTTATATTGTCCTGATTAATATTATAATGCTTTTGGTGCAGTGTAGCTTGAAAGAGGCAGATTTTGCAAACACTCAGGAAATGGTAAGCATTAATTTATTATACTGTCATCATTACATTTTCATATCCATCACACTTCTTATTCCCTTTCTTTTCAATTCACTGGTATTTAAAAGAATAAGAAAGCCTGGAATAGCAATAATGTTAATGGTATGGCAGGAGAGATCCACTGTTGGAGTCATTTCACTTTAACCCCTCAGCTTTGCGTGCATGTATGTCTCTGTATGCTAAAAAGATGCCATAAACAGCACATTGTCAACACAACTCTAGAGCTATAGAGATTGTGCTCCCTTGCATTTAAATTGTTGGGCTCCTAGTGGAGTAAGCATTTCACTGTAAGTAAATCCTGAACTCTAATTTACTCTAACTTGAAGGTAATCTACTAAAACTAAAATCTGTGCAGAACAGCCTATGAAAGACCAATGGGCATAAAAATGAGACAGTGAAGCAGCCGCTCTTTACACTGCTCATATTTCAGTGCAGCCACAAAAACTGCTGCATTTTAGCAAGCTTTATTCCAGACCTTGTACTACTAGTCTGATCATATTAAGCTTTCCAAAATGAATGTTATCACTCATAACACACAGGACTCTGCACTAGAAAGCTGAAAAAGGGCTACTGTATTTATCTAATTTCAAAACTATGAGTAAGCAGAGAATTTTACAATCTAGTAAATCTATTCAGAAGAACACTCTCCAAGTGCACCCTCTGAATGAAATACTATTTTATTTCTGAGAAGTATGGGTGACCAGTGGCATTTGCGAGATGGGGAATGATATGTACTTAACTGGTTTTCAGATGCCAAACCATCCAACCTAAAGCTGCAAGATTAATATTCATCAGTCAGCCCTTACTCAATAGTCCCCACAGTCGCTTAGAGCTCAGTTCATAGATATGCTGAGCACTGCTGACCCCTGAAGGTTGAACTCATTGTGCATTTCTAGGTGGCAAACCAGGGAGCATTACTGAAGCACGCAAAAACATATGGTATGTTGTATCAGATTAAATGAAAGACCATTACATTGCTGTTTTTTCTTTTCTTTGTAACCTTCTCCAAAATAAGGCTACTTCTGGGGCTTTCTTGGAAAATAGTTCACAAGATATGTGCAACTTGTTAACTCCTTTGTCTTTAATTATGTTTGGATTTTGGATCTTTATGGCAGTTGTTTACTTGTATAACATACCCTGATTAATAATTTTCTAGAGAAAATTGAAGCAATCAGCTTGGAGAGTTCACTTGAGTTTACTCATTAGCTGCATCTCCCAAGTGTAGTGCCAGAATGGCTGGGTGAATTTCTCCCCTTTATGCATGCAGCCAAACAGCCTCACAGCCTTGCTCTCTGGCCTTCTATTTATGAATCTTCAAGGAAGTCAGTTAAGTTCACTTCATTTGATGCAGATCAAGTTTTTACTTAGTTCAGCACTCTGCATGAGGCACGAATGAGGCACCACAGAGCTTAGCAGAAATGCACTTCATTATCACTTGTGTTTTTGCATTAACTTCACATTTCAGTACCATTTAGAGAAACAAGACAGGATTATTTTTCTAGAGAAGACACAAATTAGACTTGTATCCGTGAAAATCACATTTGCCCTTGTAAAACAAAGCATGCAAAGTAAGCAGTTGCAACCTATGTAAGATGAAGGGGCTCATTCACTCAGGATGGTGAGATTAGAATTCAAAGTGACTCTGGAAAATCAGACTGAAAAAAATACAAGCCATACAGATGTGTGGGAATAATTAACCATCCCAATATAAGATAAGGGGCAATGGGCAAGGGACCAGATCTGTGAAATGAAGTCTGACCATCTAAATGCAGCGGTTAGTAACTTGTGCGTGGCCAGGCTGGCTCCTGCCACCTTCTTCCTCCTCCTCTCCCCATGTCCTCTGCCTCTTGGCATCTCTGCCTCTGCCCTCCCTCCTGTGGGTCTGAGAGACTAAGAATGATGGAGGGGGAGCAGTGAGGGTGGTTTTGGAGGAAAGGAGCAGATCCAACATGCTGCTGCCTATTTCATGTCTCTGATCCACTCTTTCCCCATGAAATCATAGGACTCCCTGGGGTGGCAGCTCAGGGTGGACATGACTCCAGGAGCTTATTGGTGAGTTGAGTGTACCCCACTGCTTATCCAGAGTTGAATAAGAGTGTCTTAATGTGGCTGAAAAATGTCACTCCTACTCTGTGCTCTCTGCAATGGTAAGCATGCACGGCTGGTCGCTGGTGACGGCAGACGCTTCACATTCAGAGTCCCCAGCTGTACCTGTGCTGTTTGTTGGCTTAGCCTGGGTATGCACACAGAGAAATGTCTCCCTTGAACCTCTTTAAAATTGTCTTTTCCTTCAAGCTTCACAGACCTAGAGCAAAAGTGGTCTTGGAGCAAGCTGTGGACAGCTGTTAGACATGAGCCTCACTTAGCTACAGATTCGTTTGAAATTCCTCCCTGCCATTATCACTTATTTCTCCAACTTTTTTTTTTCCTTTCTTGATTGAGTTGCCTTAGAAACATTAATTTGCAGTATAGAAGGCACTGAGGCATTTCAGTGAGTTTTTTCCTCACACATTATGTAATTTCTTCCTCTAAGGATATGTTTTTTCACAACAAATACTGTAGCAATGTGTGATACAGAGGAATATAAGTTATCTTGGGTTACTTACACAGTTGCTAGAGGGGAAGAAGGCACTGTCATGAGAAAGGCCTCTGGGATGTACACCTTGAAGTAGGTGATGTGAATATTCCACATTGCCACAAATGTGAAATTTCATTCCAGTGCTGCTTGCAGGGCAGTTACCTCAACTGAGGGATCTTGCATTTGCAAGTAAGTATTCAGTAATTACTAAAAATACTGCTTCAATTATTTTGAGATGTAGGAATGTAAATTAAATTACACTGCTACACATGGAAATAATCTTTGCTTGATTGAAGTAATTTTATACAATCTTCTTTTTCCTTCTGAAGTTAAATTCTTCCAGTGTCCTAATTCTAGAAGGAAATGTTAACAAGATTGGACCCTGTGTTTTACAAACACATTAGCATGGACATTTACTAAAATAATCTAGGAACTTGTTCAGGAACGTGTTCCAACAGTAAAGGTGAATGTTTTGAATTAAAATTCCCAATTCTGCATCTAATTCCATTTTAATGAGACAACTAGAAAATGTTGTATTGCATTTTTTAATTAAAAACATTATTTTAAGCTCACTGTAAAAGGCACATTCTTGTTTTATGTTTATAACAGTAAATTGTTATTGCCTTACTAATTGTTTCATTAATCCTTAATGAAATCCATATTTTGGAACTTTGACTAAAATCGTGATTGAAAACGAGGGCTACAAAAAAGCTAGGGACATATGTATATGTGTGTGTGCAAATAGGCATGTATACAAAGATGTAAGGTTTAAAAAGTATGTATTTACATATACATCTTTTTGAATATATATACGTATATATGTGCTTTTATATTTCTTTAAAATATAATACATGACTATGAAACATTACATGACATTAAAAACAATCTTTACTTATTTGGGAATTTTAAACCAACAGTGATGGACATCAGTGGTGCTAAACAGGAGAACATAAGTGCATTTGTCCCAGGATAAACCTATCTGTCAAAATGTCTAACAATGTGTTAGGTCATGAGTAATTTTTTCTTGTATGTAATGACATTTTTTGAATGAAGAAACTGTAAAGAAATTAATGAAATGGAGTGGGAGGAACATTGGGGTTTGATCCTTTATGTGGAATTTTACAGAGAAGATCCTTTCTGCTAAACACCCAGGGTACAGGTTACCACTCATATGATCAGAAAAAGAGCATTGGTCATAAAGTAGGGTAAGAAACCGCAGTAAATCTAATACAATTTTATTACTTTCCCATGCAAAAAAAAAGATGTGAAAGTTAGTTCAAATACTAAACTTAAACCCTTTGGTACTTGCTTGTTAAGCTCACAAGAAAACAACAAAAAATCAAAGCACAATCCAAAAATGAAAATGGGCAGAATAAGAACCTGGTTCTGATACTTGCACTCACAGACAGTCACTCTGAATTAAGCAGCAGGCTCCCTGTATTTCACCAGATTTGTTTGCAGAAGTAGTGCAGCACCAGGCTGCAGGTTTCTAAAATCAGCCTGTAAATAAACTCCCTTGTAAGAGTTAACATGATCACAGAATGATTGAGTCACTAGTGTGAATACAGATTCTTAAAGACTACAAAGGATGTATATTTCTTTACCACCAGCCACAGAGATGAATCCAGCCTGGAAGCTACATGTGTCTTTGCTGCTGTGTTTCTGGCTTAGCTTGTCACTTCTTTCACAGAGCAGACATTTCATTTCTGTCTCCAAGACAAAATATTCTGCCTGAAAACCCATATAATGTATCTCATATGACAACAGGCGTGATAGTGGTGCATGAATACCTTCCCTACTTTTAGTTAATCCACAGAAGGAATCCCAGTAAATCGCTGGGGGTACAAAAGGAGAGGACTGGTATGGGGAGGAAATGTCTTGTTTAATAAAGTGGTTGAACATGAAATAGGTCTCACGATGAAGAAGCAAGAATTTACATGTGGAAGCTTTATCAGTTGTTATGCTACTCTTTCTCTGATTTCAGTTTTGATTGCCTGTCTATGCTAGAGAGGAAATATTTTTTATAAATACAACCCTTGTGCAAAACTCACAACAATCTATATGATGAAACTTATATTTTTTTAAGTTCTGGCAGAAAACTATTTTCTGTGGTTTTGCTCAAGGCAGCCTCATAAAATTATCTGCCAGACACTCATCTTTCAGGAGAGGAGTAATTAAGTTCTTTCTAGTTAGATAAAACTTAAACAAAATCTTTAACATTCCTTCCCCAACTTTACATAAGCAGAGGATTTAAGAGATTATGCACAGTGTTTTGGTTTTTTTTTTTTTTACTTTGAAAGCTGTTATAATGTTTTAAAAAGCAACATAAAATGACAGCATTAAAAAAAGATTGTGCCTCAATGCCTCGTGATACATGGAGCGTCTCAGAGTAATTTTACATAGGGAAGAGGAATGATTTCCATTTAATGAAGGTTCCTGAGAATCCAGCAAGCCACAATCTGCTTCTCTATTCGTCTCACAGGACCTAACCTGTCCTTCAGCAGGGTTTGATAAAGAAAGGAAGGTGATGTGGTAGACAAGCCAAGCAGCGTGGTAGGTATGGATGTTCCAGTTCACTCAGAACTCAGAGCAGAACAAAAGTTAATGAAGGATAAAAAAGAAGCAGAATTGGCAGTCATATAGCTCGGCAATAAGGAAACAGTATACTTGGGTTGAGAAGACACGTCTGGACGAGCAGTTTCACAGGCAGTATTGGCTGCTCCAAAGGCAGCTGAAGTTCCTAATTAAAAGATTAATTCCAACATTTGCATCTAACTTAGAGCTATTTCTCCCTCCAGCATCCTATCATACCTTCCAAAACCCCTAACCTTTGCACCTAACTCCTAAGTCCTGCTCATTCCATCTCCTCAGGGGTGGAAAGCCTTACAGGTTTTCAAGCCTGAGACCCACCAGCTGAATGCAGCATATGAGTCAGAGGGAGCCTGGAGGCTGCAGCCAAAGATACGACCTGACCTGGCCCACTACTTCACAATCAGTTGTCCCAGACTGTATCTTCTCCCATTTTTCTCTAGACTGTGGTCTCATATAGTCTTGGCAAGTGTATTCTGAAGGTCTGATGCCCCTTCTGTATTTACTGTTATTGTCTCAAACACAAAGATTGGTCCCAGTCCTTCTGCTACGTGACTCTCTGAATTTTAAATTTCATTATGAGTCTTCCTGTCTTCTGTTCTAATTTCTAAACACAATTGTAAGTCAGAGATTACACTGATAAGAAAGTGGTGAGTAAAAGTAAGGTTCAGGCAGAAGAGGAATCACCTACAAGCTTGGCATCAGAAGATGCTACAAGTACTAGAGGGAAGGACTGATAATAGAATCATCCAGGACTGGCAATGAAACAGTGACAGCAGCAAAGACAAGGGAGGAGAGTTAAGCATAATTCAAGTTCAGAAATAAAGGTAACTGTGGGTAAAGCAAGCACACACAGTAGAAAAGGCAAGTCCACAGAAAGAATGGAGGCAGCAAAAATGCCAAAATGCAATGGTGAGAGAGGCAGAAGAAGCCCCAAACAAGCAAACATTCTTCAATTAAAAAAAAAAAAAGCCAGAGGCCAGGGAGGGTGTGACTGATAATATCAAACTTACTAAACACATAATGAATTATGAGGAAGAAGGAGCCTTCCCTCTTTACCAGGAAGATGTCCACATGTCACATATTCATTACAGTAATATAAAAGCAGTTTCAGTTGGACTGAAGAAGAGTGAATGGCAATTAAGGAAACATTTTTAACAAGGGAATATAGTCAAGAAGGTATTTGTGTAAACCAGAGTTGCAGTGGCATAGTTGGGAAGGAAAGGAGGCAAATGAATTGGAAATTTTAAACAGGCAGTGGACCTGAAATAGGAAGGACTGGGTCTTGGAGAGGAGGGAGTGCAGGTGAGGATTGGGTAGAAAGCAGCGCAGAAGTAGGGCCATTTCAGTACATCAGCCTATTCTGGCAAAACCGCTGACTGTGGACTTGGAAGAGCAGTACGGCTGGGTTTAGAGGTGTTTCAAATGTGAAGAGTCAGCCAAGAGCATGGGTGAGAAATTGAGTTATGGCAAGGGAAACAAAGACCTTCTGGGAAGGAAGATACCAAAACCAGAGGCAGTGAGACCCAGTAAGCACACAGAAGCTTCTGGAAGCTGTCAGACTTCAAATGATAAAACAATTGTTTTAATCAGAAAGGAAAATAGACATTAGTGTCCATGTTTTCCCAGCTGCAAGCGTGTGTGCCTGGCAGTTTTGTTGTTTGAACAGCATGGAAGAGAACTGGCCATTTGTCCTCCTCTGTCCCTGATTTGTTGACAGCTCAGTTAAAGTGTGGCTCCTTTTCAGGACATTGTCATCAATCTGTCTTAACATATCCGCAGCTCTGTTGATGTCCAGTTCCTGGTGAAAACACTACTTCTTTCATACAGAAGTGTGTTACGCACTGCTTGAGAATCCACCAAACTCATGGCGGTAGCCAAGGACATGAAAATAAAGTGCTTTACTTCTTCAAAGGAGTTTATAAACACAGGCATGTTATTTTCAAATCCAGTATCCTGTCCCAAAGAGTTGACTCATACAAGACATAGAGGCATTGTTCATTTCCTGCTGGCAGTACTTACCTGTTTTAAGAATTCCTGAGGAAGTCAGGGACCCGGAGGAAATTCCTACTTTTCCAAGGTAAGTTAAGAGATAAAGAAAACAAAACCAGAAAAAGACCATCATGTGCAGTACAAGAGGGTTACCCATGTTAGACAAAGTCATAGTTTATTCTTTGTAGAAGCTCAAAAAACATCAACACGATTTTTGGCAAAATACAGCAGCAGCAAATTGGAAGGTGCAAATTACAAGGATCATAGAATCAAAGTTTATGGGTCATCTATTCCACCCCCACTATGCAGTGAGCAGGGACATCTTTAACACATCAGGCTTCTCAGAGCCCCATGCAACCTGACCTTGAACGTTTTCAGGGATGGGGTTTCTACCACCTCCCTGGGCAACCTGTGTCAGTGTTTCACCTCCCTCATAGTAAAAAATTTATTCCATACATCTAGTCTAAATCTGCCCTCCTTTAATTTAAAACCATTTTCCCTTGTCCTGTCACAACAGGTTCTGCTAAAAAGACTGTCTATATCTTTCTTATAGGCCCCCTTTAAGTACTGAAAGTCTACAATAAGGTGTCTCCAGAACCTTCTTTTCTCCAGTCTGAACAACCCCAACTCTCTCAGCCTTTTTTCATAGGAGGGGTGTTCCAGCCCTCTGATCATCTTCATGACCCTGCTCTGGACCCACTTCAAGAGATGCATGTCCTTCTTGTGGTGAGGGCTCCAAACCTGGACACAGTCCTCTAAGTGGGGTCTCACCAGAGTAGAGCAGAGCACCAGAATCGCCTCCTTCAACATACCAGTGACACTTCTTTTGATGCAGCTCAGGATATGGTTGGTTTTCTGGGCTGCAAGAGCACATTGCTGGTTCACATCCAGCTTTTCATCCACCAGTACACCCAAGTCCCTCTCTGCAGGGCTGCTCTTAATCACATCATCTGTCAGCCTGTATTCACGCCAAGGATTGCACAGACCCAGGTGCAGGACCTTATAGTTGGCCTTGTTGAACTTCAGGAGGTTCACACAGGCCCACTTCTGAAGCTTGTCCAGTTCCCTCTGGTTGGCATCCTATCCCTCAGGTGTGTCAACCGCACCACTCAGATTGATGTAATCTGCAAACTTGCTGAGGGTGCATTCAGTCCCACAAAGCATGTAACAATAATAGTAATGAGAACAAACAACTACCTAATATAATAATAGCAGATAAGGGTCACAGGAATGTTGCACTTATTGGGAAGTGTGTGATAATGGCAGAATAGTGACTTTATTTTTTTAATTAAATGAATGAAGTGAACCCCAGTCTCATAGCAACTGTCCATGATCTTGAGGACACGGGTGAAGATTCATGGTGCTTTGTCTGCAACTTCAGCTTGCATGTCCATGGTGCTTCTTCCAGATTCATAATCAATTTCTAGTCCTAAAATAGTTGAATGCATAAAAAAAATTCTATATGTAAGCTAATATGTTCCCTGTTCTTCAAATGTCAGTTATGATCAAGCTATCTCTTTTATATAAAATACAGAGTACACCACAAAAGCTGTTTAATTGGACAAGTAAGAAAAGAAACCGATGCCCAAACTTGTTGGAAAAATCTGAAGTAACCATTTATAATTAGAGAAATAAATCAATGATTCCTAACAGTCTGGAAATCTTGTGAATGAGTGTTGGTTAAAAAATGGATGGATGTTATTCAAGATATTTTTGTATTAAAACTACTCTGGGCAAATCAATTAGTTTTAAAAAGGATTTATTATTTCAGGCTTTTAGAGCTTGCCAGTCTTAAATCAGTAGTGCTACTTACCACATATGTTGGATAGCTTTTTCAGGGTAACCATAAAGCATTATTGTTACTTAACATTAAATATGTATAGGCAGCAGAAAGTTAGGATGGATCCAGCACTGAAAAATGTAATGCATGAAATGAAGGTATACATTTTCTGTGCTGTAATGAGCATAACCTGGGAGAGGGCACAGGCCATCCTGTTCCCTGACTTTGCTTCCCATGTCTGTGTAGCCAAACAGAAAATATCAATAGCTTGGACATGATATTTCAGCACAATAGGGACAGACCAATATCAGATATTTCAGCACAATAGGGACAGACCAATATCAGTCCGAATACAGGTCCTGTTAGAAGGCATGGGAAGACCTACTTTGTGTGCTTAAAGTTGACCATTAGGAGGGCATCAGTGGAAGAGGTGGGAAATACAGTAGCAAACTGGATGTGTCACAAACACCCCATCAGTGCTGCTAATACATGTGTGGACCTCTCTGTGTCTACATGAAAGAGGAAGATTAAATTCAACCATTCTCACCTAAGTTTACCCTAAACCATACATCAGTGTGTATGAATATGAGGTGAGTTTGTTCTGTCATTTAAAAATATTCATTAACCTGTCTATCACATTAGCTGTTTGGTTGAAAAGTGGGACTGTTTTAGGTTTTTGAGTTGAGGACATAATGCAGTCTCTGTAAATCCATATTCTGTCCTTTAATTCCACTTTAGCAACAGTTGAAGAACGTTAACATTTGAAATGACAATACCTTTTATTTTGGTTTTGTAACTCTGAAAGATGATTTATAGAAATCTACTTATAGATTACAGATTTGTAGGGACAACAAAGATGCCATGTTTGATTCCGTTAAAAGGTTAATTAGGCACTAAGGTTGTATTACAGTGTTGCAAAGTGGTGTTAATTAACTCCTGGTGCATTAGTGTGGCAAGACTGGTCCCTCCTATCACCATGGCCACAAGAGGCCTTTTTCCTGTAGAGCAGCCTCTGCTCTAAATTTTCCACAAAAGCTGAAGGAGTAACGTACCTTTAATGTGTGCCAGCTGTGTTGGAGAAGAGTAGGAAGTCAGTTTCCTTTCAGAATTCTCTTCTAACAGACTTCCAGAGGAAGTGACTTGTGACTTGAAACATGCTAGACCTACAACCTACAGCCTGCACCGAGGAACTTGTGAAAACCCATCATAGCAAGTGTTGGTTGCAAGTTGTCTTTTAAATTAAAACAAGAATTGCGTGTCTTCATAGTCTTGTAGAGAGGTGGGCTCCTAAACTGGACTTAATTTTTTATATTCCAGCAATACTATTTATTTGACTACATGTCAATGTTATCTTACGAAGCCTGGCAGCACAGTCCTGCTCTTGTATTGTTCTAGCCCAAGTTTGGGTTGCAGGGTCTGTTTCAACCTTAGCACTGTTCAATGTGTTTGTTATTTTTGGCAAGTTGGGGAAAACAATGCATTGTGTGTAATGCGTATTTAATTGCCTACAGAATAAATCTTTGCCTTGTTTGCAGCAACAGCTGTAACTGCTTACAGTCCTGAATCAAATGGTATTGATTGTTTTAGGATTTCTGAGTCTAAATTTAGGGGGGTTGTTGGCTTTCTTTTGTTCAGTAATGTGTAATGCAGCCAAACCTAGAATCTGGTAATTTAAATATGTGAGATCATTCACCCATTTTTCCTTAAGAACAAGAATTTTACAAATTGTAAATTCAGTTGTTGGTTGTTCGTCTAGTATCATTTTTAAATATAACAAGCATACAAGACTACCTCTCAGGAGATTAAACCATAGACTAATAAATCACTGTTGGAAAGACAGTTTTAATTTTCCTTTTTTTAATGCCATACCATTGCCCGCAATTATATTCTGTCCTTATTTATGATGAAGAAGTCTGTTCTATTTGTCGTGGTTGTCTGTCTCCTTCATACATTTGCAGACTGCTCTCGCACTTCTTTGCTTATTGCTTTATCAAGCAGTGATGCCCTATTTAGCTTTTAATCTTGCCCAAAAATTAAGGCTGTCCAATCCCCTCAGTTTTTTTGATGTTCTTTTCAAAACTCCCACAGATTTTCCCAGCTCTTTACAATGTCTCTGTGGTAGCAAAAGGAGGTGAATCTGGTAGGTCAAGCACCACCACGGCTGCGTTATGGACACAATACCTGGAGTATTGAGTCCAGTTCTGGGCTCCCCAGTTCAAGAGAGACAGGGATCTGCTTGAGAGAGTCCCAACAGAGGGCTACAAGGATCATTGATTAAGGGACTGGAACACATGCCTTATGAGGAAAGGCTGAGACACCTGGGGCTCTTTAGTCTGGAGAAGACTGAG
>JAAGNO010020625.1:85165-113090 GCA_033439905.1 Ceryle rudis | reverse complement strand
CTTTACTGTAAGGGTCACAGAGTGCTGGAATGGGCTCCCCAGAGAGGTTGTGGAGTCTCCTTCTCTGGAGATTTTCAGAACCTGCCTGGATGCGTTCCTTTGTGACCTGTGCTAGATTGTATGGTCCTGCTCTGTCAGGGGGGTTGGACTCGAAGATCTCCAAGGTCCCTTCCAAACGCTGACATCCTGTGTGCGTGATCCTCTGTGTATGTGTGTGTGTGTCACCTGCCACAGTACCCTGCTTAGGCAGGTCTATATGGTAGTGGGCAGCTTGACTGTCCTGGCACGGGAATGTGTCTTTTAGCATGTTTTCCTCTGTCAGCTTAGTCCATTGTTGAGCTCCCAAGTTTCCTAGGTTCCTCCTTTCACTCAGCATGTAATTTAGAAACACATTAGGTTGCATTTTTCCAGGGTGAACTTCTCCTTGATGGATTGTGATAATATTTGTGGGTTTTCCATGTTCTCAGTGAAGATGCCTGTCGCTAGTGTTGTGTTGCCTGCAGGTTTGAACACAGCATCATGACCTCGGGGAGAGTGCTGGCCTTCCAGCTGTGGGTCCGGGCCTGGCTCCACCACTACTTGCCCTGACACCTTCTCACAGGCTTAGGTCTTCCCAATAAAATTCCCCAAGCTTATCTTCTAAAAGATGCTACAGAGGCATGCTGTGCTGTTCCTGCTTGCAGTCTGGATCACTGTGCCAGAGGGGTGGGCTACATGGCCAAACTGAGACTGATGAACAAAGGGTTTTGTGTGCTCTTTTATTTGGATGCTTGCTTTTTCTCTGCCTGACAGACTTACCTGGGGCCTCTCTAGTTAAAGAAATTGTGTGATTACAGAATGGAGAACAGTAGTCCCAGATTCCAAATTGGGAAGATGAAACAGCAAAAATCAGCTTCAGGCTTTTCCAAGCCACTTGCAACTTGTTTGGTGGGTGGGAGAAGGCTGGTAGCTATTCTCATCCCTCCCCTCCCCCCCTGCTTGGGCTGCATCATAATTGGAGATCTTGGCATCTCTACACTTCCTTTTAACATTTCTTAGTCCTATTTTGACTCTGCAGTTCCAGGCACAGGTCATCAGAGAAGGTCCTACCTCCATGCTGGAGAAACTGTTGTGCTTGTAGGCTGTTGCTGTTCTTTGCTCAGCACATTGCTCCTAGCTTCAATAACCTTCATGCTATATACTACATTTCCAAAGACAGACACAGTGATGTATAAATCTGATTTGTATTTTCTATGCATACATCTTTATTAAATTTACAACCTTCTGTTTTGCTCTGAGCATTTGGTAAAGTCCATACATGTCTTCATAATAATACAGATGACTGTTTCTCTTTTTCCCTTACACATGCATATTCACACACACACACATCTTTTATTACTTGCAGGGCTCCTGTCACTTCAGACTTTATAAGATAAATCTTACTAGAAAACTTTTGGCTAAATGACACTGCAACATAGAATAAATCCCTGTCTGCTGCTGAGCTTTCTGCTGATGAACTGAACACCTCAAACCCAGTGCCTGGGTTGGTACCATAATCCTTTGCCTACAACACCCTCTCTGTTTTTCAGCCCAGAAATTTCTCTCCATGCTGAACTAAATTTGAACATACTTGGCATGCCAAAGCAAAAGATCTTTCACATTTCCAATATCTTGTAATGCCAAGAAAAATGCAGTTCTGTTTTCCTCAATTGTCAGTGTGATAACCAGTCAGTGCTTAATTAGAGAAGGTCTGAGCCTATAACTACAGAGATTTCCTGAGATTTTGTGAGATTTTGTAACTCGTCTTCAGCACTGGAGGATAAAAGTAATTTTTAGATCTGTGGAATTTGTGTATCTTGTTGTCACATCATTTTCAGGAGAACCTAATAACATCCGGTATTTCTGTGAACTTTAACAACAGGGTTTTTTTCATTTTAATAGTTTTTGTTTGGGAAATATTTTAATTGTACAAATTTATGTTTTGTGGCAAACAAAATTTATTTTCCATGTCCTCTTCTTTTCTTAAGTTGCAGAAACATTTTTTTTAAATAAGATTTTTGATCTTGACAGCTATAAAAATGCTTCCTTTTAATCAATATTTGTGTCCTAATGTATTTCGTAGGTGATGTGTCATAAAAAAAATACTCTGTAATGAAAATTTACCTTAAACTGAAAGAATTAGGCACTGGGTTGTGTCATTGTGTGTTTTTGAGTCTAGGTACCATTGCTGCCCAACCATCAGTCATATAATGAAGCATAAATACAAGCTCTTGCAGGATCACACCCTCTAATAAAGAACTCTGTGTATCCCAAATTGTCAGTAAAGACTATTAAGCAGGCTGGATGTGAGCCAAAGCATAGGCACAAGGTTGTTTGCACTCTCACATTTTTAGCATGGCTACTTTGGGGCCAGCACAGGCCTTGGGATGTTTCTAATCTGCAGTTTGTTGTGGCTACTTTGTTTTTCAGGGTGATAGTTATGTCCTAGGACATGAGTCATACCCTATCTATCTGATCAATCTCTACCTCACTTTATTTACTGTTAGAGAACAAAAGTTCTTACATGGAGGTCGGTCTTTTCTTTCATTTTCTCATCACTGCTTGGCAGGGCAGTGAGTGACAAAGTTAATAGCATTTGGGGTTAACGGCATTGAGCCCTGGGGTTCAATGTTTGCAGACTTATGGGTAATTTTCAAAGAGAATCTTATCTTTGAGAAAAATAATAAAAAGAACAAACAAACCCTTAAACTTCAGGAAACGGCTTAGAAAGAATAAGGTTAATTTTTCAACTGCTGTAAGGCAGGGTAAAACAACCACCCTTGGGCCACAGAAATTTATCTCACACTAAGGTCTGGCCAATAAACTTGAAACAAGAAAATACTTGAAAGAACCTGGACATATGAAGACAGGTAGTTTGACTGCTCCATGTGGTTTGTGTGGCATGCTGAAAATGCTACTAGTGATGGCGGTAGTCTGCTGAACACTGCTTCCTCTAGAAGTGGACAGAAATGGGGAATATTGTGTAGATATGGTACCCAAACCAAACAGAAATCAATTGCTGTTTTATAGATGAGGTGAAACTTTTGCACCTTCATGGAAAAAAGATTCTTCTTTCAAAATGTCCATTGTACTACGTGACTGTATTAACTCTAAGCTGCCTATCCTCTAGACAGGCATGATGAACACAACATCTTAAGTTCTTACCTTACGCTTACAGTTAGTGACGAGCCTGGATATATCAGTCATGTTATTATTCAGGACTTAAGACCTCTTTCCTACATACACATAATTTTATACAGAAAGAAATACATTATTAAGCTCTGAAGGGGAAAACAAAACAAAACAAATCAAAAACCACCCAGTCAGGACAGATAATATAAGGCAGCAGAAAATAGGACACCCTGCTCCCCATCTATGTAATATATCTCCATCAGAAATATGTGAAAATAAACACTCTGCTTTCCCACCACAGCAGGAACTTTGCGTGCTGGCATTGCTAGCTAGGTGCTGGTTCAGGTATATTTTCCAGGTGCATTAAGAAATAGATTAAAAGCAGAGGAAATGCTTGTAATGCCAGCAGCTGAAATCTGGAGGATTGCACGGCTGCTAGTCTTCTGGAGATGCAGTGGCTGTCCAGGAGGGTTTGTCATCCTGAGCAAAGATGGACAAAGTGACCAGGAGGGCTGTATTAAACCTAGCAGTAAAACCCCAATGGGCTGTAGATTTGGCTCATTAAAAATGCTGTCTGTTGTTCAGGAAAGACTTGAGAATTTTTAAACTACAAACAAAGTCTTTCTGCTAGAGGGTGCAAGAGTTCTCTCCCACTGTTTTATCCCCGTAAACCTGCATTGCTGATGGAGGTGAGCAGCCTAAAAACTTGACCTGTTTCAGACAAGCACTGTGAGGCCAGGATGTCATGGGTTTGGTGCAACCTTATGGTCTTCGTAGGTGGGGTATGAAGTTACCTCCTGCAGTGTTTATCGATACTGATGTAACACCCAAGTAGGTTAAAACTGACTGGCTGTGCCTGTTTTCTGGAGAGTACTCATCTTTGGTTTCCAGAGAAGCCACTTGTACCCACTGACCTTGCTCTCTTCTGAGCACAACACTGTCCTGAACCTATGGGAAGGTGGTGAAGACATAAAGATGAGGCCCCACCTCTGCCCACGGTCTCCTGGGAGGTGGTGATTTGTGGTGGTGTGGTATCCTTGTGGTGATTTATGGTAGTGTGGTATCCCCTTAGTATGGGGAGAGCATTCCCCGCACCCTGGAGGAGATCTCTGTGTGCGCAGGCATGTCACCTTGAGTGTTGTGCCACCATGTCACACTGCAGATTAGTTTCATGTTTTCTTTTTTGCTGAGCCCAGGCTTTTGGCATGAGTTCCTTTCTGAGTCCACATGTGCCATCAAATAGAGTTTATGGGTTGTACCTTTCTCTCCATTTACATTCTAAACAGAAGCTTATTTTTCTTTTTTGCTTCTCCTTCTGACCTCTAGTAGTCCCAGCATATTTCTTTGTATTAAATGGTGTTTGCAACTTCTTTTTTTTATCAGCTTCAACTTCTGTGACATTTTCTAGGTCATTAGTATAAAACTGAAATAAACTGTTCTCTTGATTTTCACTGTTAGAAAAATATTTAGCCTATTATCATTCTACAGCCATCTTTAGTCTATTTGGTTCTGCTTGTATTTAGTCAGAATTTAAATAAGATGTATCACACACTAATTCTGACCCAGTACATACCTTCCTGGTCCTGAGATCGTAGTCTCTGTTTGGTGTTTAGAAGGAATTCCCAACCTGGCTTTTGGCAAGTTAATTCCAAAACCAATAACATGATATAGTCAGATTGTTCACATAAATGTGGCAAATGTAAGGTATTCTCTTTATACCTAGTCTTCATTCATAGTGATACTTTTTATATTTTTAAGAATAACGTGTAAGAGAAATGAAAAGTATGACTCTTCCTAAGGTGCTTGTATTTAGATTTAACAGCAATTTTAATAGCATTTATAGGGCTGGAAGTCCAGTCTGAATACTGCTTTGTTTTTTTTCCTTATTCTAGCTGTTTAATGAAATTCAAGTTAAAAGAAATTCCCCATAAGCAGTATCATGCTGTCTGCAATAAATCAACTGGTTTTGATCCCATCAAAAACCTGGAAAAGTTAAGAGAAAATAGTTCTTGCATTCTTCAGAGGTTATTTATTCTTGCCATTTTTATTATTGTCATCATCTTAGAAAGTTTGTAAAACAGTCCTTTTTTTATTGTCCTAGAAAACCATATGCCTTCCAGTCAAAGCAGGACGGTGAACAAATTGTTTTGCTTTGCATTATCTGTGAAATGTAACACATGCTTGCTGCAGAATTAAACAGCATCCAGTGGGAGAGAACTCAAAACCAAATAGATCCTTCACAAAAATCAATAGGCTGGGATTGCTGCTAGGACAGCTAATGTCCCTTACTGGTACCTTTTTACATTGTGTCCTCAGCTTTGGAATTAAATTTGCTTAACTCCAATAGAGTTTTCATTATTATTGTTATTCCTCCCATGTTTCTTCCAAATCACATCTGAAAATGTGAGCATGCATGTCAGAGCACTTAGCAGATCCTCCTAGCAGAACAACAAAAAACAGAATATGAAATGAAATTAGGCTGTATTTGTTAATTATTATTTTCCACTGATTATAGATTCTGGTCAAATCTATGAAAATCAGGTAGAAACCCTAGTGGAAGGAAGACAGAAAATTAATAGTTAGCTCCTATTGGGTATTCTTTCATTAATATTTTTCCTTCTACCCCTAGTGCTGGTGCCTCTCAGTACTTTCCCATTTGGTGTGAGTCACACCAAGAAGGAGGACCTGAAATAACCAGCTGTCACTGCCTTCTGTTAACTCTGAAAGACTTTTTTGCCCACCTGGACACTGCTGGGCAAGTGAAGCGTCAGCTTTTTCAGATTTGCTCAGGGCAGATTCATCTATTACCACAGAGGCTGCTTCCAAAAACCTGTCAGTCAGCATGGCAGAAGTTCATCAAAGTCCTCTCAAGGGCACCAGACTTTGACCTGGGAGGGAGTTTTTGGCTCCTGGGGTCACTCCTCCCAAGCACTTTTCCACCTGGCAGTACCCTGACAACATTTTGATGTGCAGCATCTCACTGACTGGGAGCCCTCTTGATGTCTGCTCCCCACCGTTCTGGCAGAGCCAGCATGGGGCATCATAGGGCAACCAGCTTTGCAGAATGGGCCAACACTATGGCCCAGCTGTGCTGAGACACTGAACCAAGGTGAGCAAGGAGCTCGATTGCCTTCAGCACATTCCACTGTCTTTGCAAAGAGATGGGCACTGCAGGCCATAAGGCGTGAAGAGTCACTGCTGAAAGCAGGTCTCCTTTTGTAACAATCTGAAGGGAGCAGCTGCAGTCTGAGCTTAACACCCCTGGCTTGCATTCCTAGATAGATGTAAAGTGGGCCCGGTCTCACATGGAAATGGTAAATGCAGTGGTAATCTATAATATCAATGGCAGAGAGTGGCCAGGCCAACTGTGTGCTCATTAGTCTGACCTAGAAATCTCACTGGGCGCTTGTCAGCAGAAAAAGTGGTGAAAGATACAGGAAACTAGAAAAAAAAAATCACGTCTGTTTATCAAAGTAGCTCATGCCAGACTGGAGGATAGTCTAGAAAGGAAGGAAATGCTGTGTAGCAAATCTAATTGGACTTCAGAGGAGCATCTCGCCTAGTGCCACACAGGAAACAATCATGCTGGAGGAGATGGCCATTAATAAAAAAGCCATGAGGCAGTCAAAGGGGAGATAGTGTGCTGTAATGTGGAAGTGAGTATTCAGCCAGGGAGTGCTTGTTAATGGGGGTTTCCAAAGGGCTAGTCTAATGATCAGTTTTATTTTCCGTTTTTTTTAGGAACCAGAGAGCAACCTCTCAGAGTAACATTTTAATGGCTTTTGCAGCACACACAGAGATGAAGTGCATTGCTCATGAATAGGAAAATAGGAGGATCATGTAAGAGAACTGTGTGACCTTGAGCACAGGAGAGTTGATTTGCAGTGAAATGTGACAGCCCAAAAAGAGCAGCGGTCACTCATGTAGACATTAATGAGAAAAACATTTGCTGTTAAATGTCATATCACTGGTTAGCAAAGAGGGGAGAATAACATTTCTGTGTGTACTAGGCATAGGACGTATGAGGCAATAGTTGCATCTTTTCTGGACTACTCTGTACCGTTTTGGTCACCATAGTAGGGAACAACCACATCTTTCTTGGGCTGTGTTCAGGGAACAGCTACAGGACAGTTGGGCAAAAGAGGACATTTCTTACTGAGGGCCAAGACAACTTGGCTTGGTTAGCATAATAAAATGGATGCTGAGAGGAGATATAACATCTCTTCAGAAGTACTGCAGGAACCAAGCTCAGGAGAGGAGGAAAAGGACAAATCTGGCACTTACATAAGTGCAGTAAAGATAAATTTAGCTTGGAAACAGCCAAGCAGTCTGAGGCTTTCAGAAGTGATGACCTGGAAGAGCCTTTCAAATTTTGTATCCCAGTGTTTAATTGCAGAAGTAAAATTTGCCATTCAGGTAAAAATGGCAAAGGATGGATTGCAGAGTATTTAGAATTAATGTTAGTTGATATATATTTTGTTCACAGTTGTTTAACTGCAGCATGCACCCAAGTAGCTATTAGCAAATGAAATCCCTCGTACATGGAGATAAAAGAACAGGCTTCTGTGATAAATAGAAAAAATAAAAGTAATACACAATTTACACAGCATGACAGTGAAGTCCTGGGCGTCAAACAGAGTGCCCATGGGCAGTGTAGTGTTAGATGACATCTGATTTTTCAAAGGCATAGCTATTGTCTTATTTGAGCAAATTTTATTTGACCTTTTAGAGAGATAATTTAAATGTCAATGTTACTCTTATGATATGCACACAGCAATGCCTAATTCCAAAACTAGGTAAACGATGAAGAGAAGTATTGACCAAACATAACTGTTTTTCTGCTTCAATTTTACTTCACTATTTCATAAATAAATGTTTCAAACAGCAGTTAACCTAAATCATTATTACATCCTTAAACTTTTGAAATGTTAAGTATTTTATGCTTCCCACTCAGTTATAGCTCGTAAATGTGTCAGAACAAATCAAGAGTCATTTTATATGTCATTTTGCACTGGTGTTAACTTAGTCATAACTGATATGGTTGTAGCTAGTGATACGGAGTGGTAACTGGGCTTCAGAAACTTCTTTTAAATGGCAAGAATCATACTATCACATTAGGGATCAGACACTTCGGTGGCTGTCTGACCTTTTGTTACTGACTTCAAAATAGTGGTGTCATGGACGGCCTGCCTTTATGGGACTACACCAAAAAATAGAAAAGAAAACTAAGTATGGTTAAAGTTAGTTGTTCATTTCATATCTGTCCTGTAATAGTTGCCATCAGTGGTAAAATTTACTCGTACTTTTCCAGTCTGAATACTACTGCATTCAGATTACAGCCACATGATTTTGTTAAATGCTTGCACTACTAGATAAAAGAGCTTGTTGACAATTGTAATGACCTCTTGTAGCTAACTACAGGATATTATCTGGAGAGACAAGGTTAAGTTACCTCAAACCTTCTGGAAAGACGCTGGCTTCCATTTAGTGTTTCATTGCAAGGCATGACTTCCAGATTACAGATAATCACTTTCCATTCAAATTCAACATCTTTTATTGTAAAGCCTGGTCACCAGAACTGAACAGAGCAATGTTTGGCCATTACTGTAGGTAAGAAAAATGCAGCCTCTCTTTTCCTAGTGAGTAGCCTGCTTTAGGAAGATAGGTATCTTTCAGCATCCTTCAGAGAAGTAGTAATAAATATCATTCTGATATGAAAATTAAACCTAGCAATATTATGATTTCAAAGTATGGTAGAAGAAAAAGATATTTCAAAGTGTACATCTCTGTGCTTTTATTTATCCTTAAGAATAGCAATTGAAGCATACTAAAATGCTGCATGAGAAATTATAATTAATCAATGAAGTGTACAAACTTGAGTATTTATCACAGCATTTTTTTAATGGAACTAAAAGAAAGCCTCATACTTAAGAGTCTTGTTGTTACACAGTGTGTTCTGAGTTTGGGGTTTATTTGTTTGAATACCTGTTGTTTTGAATATAAAATGTAATATCCATAAATTCATTGATCAGGGATAATATTGGCATTATTGCTTGTTACAGATAAAAAAAAGAAATTGTAATTTATTATTACTAACTACAAGTTTATCTGCTTATCAGCTACCTGTTTGCAAGCAGCTCTGAATGCAGTAGATGGATATTGACTTTTGTTCAAAAATAGCTATCACTGAGTTTCCTTCTATTAATTTAAATATTACGATCATTTCATCTCTTTTTCTTCAAGTTGTAATTAACCATAGGTTTTCCTTACAGACCTGCCACTGTCCTAGTCACAGAATCACAAAATGGTATGGGTTGGAAGGGACCTCCAGAGATCATCTAGTCCAAGCCCCTGATAAAGCAGGTCCATGTAGAGCAGGTTGCACAAGAACATATCCAGGCAGGTTTTGAAAGTCTCCAAAGGAGACTTCACAACCTCTCTGAGCAGCCTGTTCCAGTGCTCCACCACCCTCAAAGTAAAGGAGTTTTTCCCAGTGTTTAGGTGGAACTTTCTCTGTTCCAGTTTGTGCCTGGTGCCCTTTATCCTATTGCTGGGTGCCACTGCAGAGTCTGGCCCCATACTCTTGATATCTATCCTTTAAATATTTACAAGCCTTGATAATATCCCCTCTGAGCCTTTTCTTCTCCAGGCTAAACAGCCTCAGGCATCTCACTCTTTCCTCATGAGACAGATGCTCTGGTTCCCTAATAATCCCAACATCTCTGTTGTTTCTGTACTGGACCTCTGTGAACATGCTCCGTTTCATGTCTGGTTTAGTACTGCAGAATCTGCTTTGTGTCTCATTACATCCCATAGCTGTATTCTTCTGCAAATTTCTAGAAACTGCTTCTCTTTTATATAGTTTATAGCTATGATGTTTAAATTCCACAAATGAGGTCACCACAGACACAGCCCAACACTTTCAGCCTCTCTGTATAATTTTTTATCCTTAGTTTGTTTTTTTTTCATGTTTACTTGCCTCAAGAACATGCCTGCATTTTTACATTTCCTTCCTCACTGGTTTTCCATTCCCATGCCAAGGTCACAGCAGAGAAGGTTGCTCCTTCAGGAGCAGACCTTATTAAACTGGTAGACCCTAAACATCAGTCCAGGATGGTTTGGACTTTTCTTAACAACAAGTCTTTTGTGAACCTTTCTCACTCCCTGAAGCAGAGAGCATTACCTCAGCTTTTATTCATTATAGCTTATAGTTGTTTTGGCAGATAAACGGTCTTTTACCAACCCTACTCCAGCCGCTCCAGAGACCTGCAGATTAGAAAAAAGACTTTAAAGAGGAGGTATGAGAGATATGGGGCTACTTCTTTTCACTGGAGAGAGCTGCTAGTGTGTTGTGCCTGTCTCTGTGGTGGTTATTGCCTACCCCAGGCATTGTGCCTCATAGATGGCAAGCATCAAGATGGCCAAAGACTGGCCTATAGTGTAAAAAATGAAGAATCACAGAAATATTAGAAAGTGCTTCTTGCTTTTAATTTGAGGACTAGGCAGTAATTCGGTATGTCTGCAAGTACTCATGTATTTTGCCATATTTGTGGTACAACAAAGTGAGTCATGGACAACATGCTTCTCTGTCTTCATGATGCCTTTCTGTTCCTACTGACCCTGCCAAACCCCATGGCTTAAGCCTGGCAGAGCCTGTGCTGCTGCAAGTCACGGACCCCCAGGCTGCAAACCATCTTCTTCAGCAACCAGTGCAGTCTGGCTCTGCAGTCGCCTATATCCTTGATAGCAGTGATTTTACCTCATCATTTCCGCTTGTGAAAGCCCTAGGTGAAACAGAGTATTCCCTGTGACTCCTTGTCACTTACTGGAGATCAGTGGTGGGAGACAGTCTATAGACAAAGTCAGTCAGGAGAGAGTAGCTTATCTTTGTCTGAAACAGAGCCAAGAGCAATACATCAATGTCCATATATATTTAACTCTTAAGGACTGACTCAGGATTTGTCTTGTTGAGGTGTAATTTTGGAAGTTGAGGTATAGAAGCCAATTTTCTTCAATAAAAATAGGTGCTATCAGAACGTGATTGGTAGCCCTGTTTCTTTGCCTGTAGTTTTGCTGCTTGTAGAGCAGTTAATGCAATGTTTTTCTAAACTCTCATGTACTGTTAAGTTATCACTACCCACCTGTGAAAATAAGAGCACTGTTGTCAGGATGATGTAGTCAAATTATTACCATCTTGTTTTTCCAGTATTCAGTTAAAAAGTATGTCATTTTGTTGGGGGTTTTTGTTGGGTTTTGGGGTTTTTGTTTTGGTTTTTTTTTTTGTTTGTTTTAACTGGAAGTTTTAATATTCTTTTAAGTAATGAAGAAAACAGCCAGGTGATCATACGCAAATTCACATAAATGAGGTAGTATAAATTGAATAGATTGTGCTGAAAATAGATTTATCTTTCAGGTTCTTCTAGGGACAATGGAGAGAAAGGAGGAGAGGCTTTTGTAATAAGAATCACTTTGATGTTATTACTTGAAATAGCTGCAAGGAGAAGCCATAGATAATAATAATAATCTTCAAACTGTAGAGGTTGAAAGCTCTGAGAAGTCAAGAATGACTGCAGCTGCCTTGAGTCATGGTGGAACAAAGCCATATAGTTGTGAATAGTTTATGCAGATGAAATATAATCATAGACTCAAAATGTACAGTCATCAGGTTTGAGATCCAAGAAGCAGGTGGTACACATGACTGTCCCAGGGTTTTGGAGGGTTTCCCTGGCATCAACCATCTCAAAGAATCATCGACTAAAGAAATAGTTTTGATATCTACAATTAAATAAGACAAGGGGACCATCACTTCAATCACAAAATTACTCCTTGTCTACAGTCTTCTCCAGACATTCAATGAGACAGATTGTTCCTGTTTTTAAAATAATGCCTCAGAACTCAATGCCACTTTTTTTCTGGAAGTGCTAAATGGAAGCTAATGACAGAGAGGAAATGATTTCCAAGTTTTGCAACTGGCAACTATTACCAGAGGATCTGTGATCTCTTCAAATCCATTTTTATGTACTTTAAATCATGGCTTGTCAAGAACTGGGAAAACGAATGTCTAGAGAATGTGTCCAGGGTAGCCCACTACTTCTGAATTATTTATGACCTGATCATAGCATTCAAAGATCACTTTACTGTTTATAAAAACAAACAAACAAACAAACAAAAACCCGAAGGAAAAAAACCCCTGCATTAAAAATTTCACCAGTAGTGTTTTGCTTCAGCATTCCTATAAGAAAATAACCACTTAATAATTAAAATTTTAATAACCCTGCAGTTTTAAGTGGTCACTTAGTGACATTATAGTGTGATAGGGTTTCTTAACTTCTACTAATCTTAAGTAATGAAGAAATCACTACAAATTGAGAGAAAGGAATACTTTAAGGAAGAAGAAATGTTAACAATATTGAATAAACAACATTGTGACTTTTGAGACATTTGAATATTTTTCAATAGCAAATGAAAAACTTTAAAATGCCATGTATATTGAATCTGGATCTGAAAGCAGCTCTGAACCTTATTGACTAAAGAATTTTATTGATGAATTAGCAGATGTATCAATTTTCTCATTTCCATTCCTAAGAAATAATTGAATATTTGCATATATATATGGTCCGCTGCAGCAGTGAGTCTAGAGACAGCTACCCTTCCATTTTCCCTTTCAGTGGCCAGCTTCAAAAATGCTTAGCAAGTGCTGAATCAGTGTAAAATCATGAGCCCAGCATTGATCCATCTTCTTTAAATCCTTTCATTCTAAATTCTGTTATTAGAAAAAAACCTTAGTAAGCTGTGACTTTAGTCTACTTTCCTCACCTGCCTATTCATGCTGATCAATTGCTATTCACTGCATGTGTGTGTTTAATAACCATTCTCTAATGATGCCTTTTTTTCCATTTGGAAAAATTTCCAGATGGAAATAAGTAGAACTGCCAAAAGGTTAAAGAAATGGCTTCTCCATTATTTAAGTAATGATTGACCATCACTGGTCAGACAAGTGGACTGGGATTTGGGTGACCACATGTCAATATCTATAATTTTGACATCTGTATCTAAGCTAGTCTTCCCAGGCTCCTGTTACAGGCAATGGAGAGAAAAAAAGCATTTTTAGGATTCAGTGTCATCCCAAATGAAGCTTTTAAAATAGCTAAGATTGTCTGCACTCTAAAAAATGCTTGGTTTAGCTTACTGGAAAGGGAAACGAGCAACTAATTTACATGTTTGCTTTGTAGGTGTGCAAACTCAGATTAATGACAAAAGCCCAAAGGTTTCATGCAATGACACTTCTAATGTGAATTTACCGTCGCTGTGTTCTTTGATGTAAAGCACCTAGTCCCATTCAGTGCTCTGAACAGATAAGCATGTCCTGTTCAGCACAAGCTCTAAAAGCAGTACAGTCATGTTAGGACTACATTTCAAATGGATTAGATTACCCTGCTTTTCACCTTGGCTAAGTAGTACCAGGGTATTGGCATGTCCACATTCTTTCCAGAACAGATCAGTTTGGGGAACAGCATTAATACTGATTATAGACAAACAGAGGTGGTATTTAATATTTATGTTGGAACATTAATATAGTGTCCTTGACCAGATTAGGTCCTGCTATGCAAAGCAGCCTATATTATGTTATAAATAATAATAGCAATAATAATAATACCTATTCTTGCCCCAGAGAGCTCACAATAAGCTAGTTCATAAGCAGTGAAGAGGGAGGAATTTGAATGGAAGTAACATTATTTAGGAATGACACATGGCAAGGTCCTCTTGCATTGAAGAGGATTGAAAGGGGTAGCAGATGTTGCATGCTTAGACATTTTTTAGGTTCTGCAGTTAAGTTAGGACATTGCCTTAATGGTCATTTTTCCTGTGGGTTTTTCCCCTTAGGATGATTTCCAGCATGCAGCCTCAGAAACCAACTGGGAGTCAGTCACAAGCTCTATCTCAGTAAGTAATTTGTTGCTATTTTGCCCATGGATGGATTGATAGGGTGGCTTGAATCCAGCTCACTAAAATGGCACCTGCACAGAGGAACCATGTATTCATCTTTGGCAGAGGATGAGTTTATCCAACTCATGCTGGAGTCAACTACTATGTTTTTAAGGAAAAAAGATTCAGGATATGCCATCAGCTGTTGTAACCACATGAGATAGCCGTTGCAAAACATTTCTTGCTTTCAAACTCATCCTGCCAAGATGAAAATACAAGATCTAACCTCCTTTAAACTTTCAATTGTAAAATGTCTTGACCTAAATAGAATAGTCTAGCAGGAAAATGGATCTAGCTTTTTTTTGTCAATACAGAAGGACTTTTTAAGTGTTTGTAATGAAATATTATACCTGAAGTCTCCATAATCAGCAGTGAAATGCAACTTGGGGGGGGAGGGAAGAAAACAAGTAATCCAGTATAAAAATTTATTTTTCATTTCATTTGATTGTGACATTAGCCAAAAATCTATCACCTCTTTTGTTTCCCAAGTAAAGGTAAATGCTGGGGAATAGCAATGTAGCGTCCGAATTTGTAGTATGGGCAGTCATCTTCTGTGTGCTCTGCTGGCTGGTCAGCACCATGTCACAGTGCTTGTAAACTCCTCTTAAAACACGTGAGATGACAACGATATGCACTTGAGACCAATGTTCGTAGCATTCATGGAAGAGAGTTTAGTGATGGCACCTTTGTTAACAGTAGCAGCCAGGAGTTGCCAGTAGAGGAGCGGTAAATAAAATATGAAAAAAATTTATACTGATTAGTGTCTAAGCCAGGCAGTGAATAGAGAGAAACCTCTATATTGACAAAATTAGAAGTCACTAAGTCAGGCTCACTTGTTTCCCCTTGAATTTGCAAATGACACTTGCCCTGCATGGTACAATGCATTAATAGCCTTGAACTAATTGTGTTGAAAGTCCTAATAATGTTAGCAGGGTTGAGATCTACTGGATGGGCCGAGCAAGAGATGCTAAATAACTGTTTTGCTGAAAGACATAAATAAATTTTACATTCCAATATGGGGCTGGAAAAGAATTCTATGTGATAGAATTTTTTGTTTAAAAATATGGTAGACTGATGTTTGAAAATGTAAGCCTAGGGCTCCCTCATCAGGTAACTGTGAAAATGAGATCAAGAATATGGTAAACACCATGTTAGCTATCCTCCTTAACACCATAAGGTGCACAGTACAACAAACAATAATTGCAGTATTCTTTCTATATCGCGGGGCGGGGGGAGAAATGTGTCTTTCATATCTGTTTGTTTCTGAAAAGTTGTTGTGCATATGTTACAGGTAGGGAATTTCAGTACAAATATGACAGGTAGCAAGATAATGCCCAAGGTCACATGGAAACCTACAGCTAAACCAGAAGCAGAACACCAGTTTCATTGCGTTTCCCATGCCCTATCTAATAAAACATACCTTCTTCCACTGGGCATGCACTGCACCCACCAGCCCTTTCTTATCCTCAGGGGAAATAAGGTAGAGAGGTTGAGCAGTTTTTCTCAAAGACACCAAGGCACAAGTCTGAGAACATGCAAATTCTTCAGGATAGAAATTCTTCAATCTTCAGATTCTGCTGTAGTCCTGAGGGGCAGAAGAACAAACTCAAACATGCTAGTTGCATCAGGGTGACATACTGTTCTGTTGATAGTTATCATGGCAGATCTAACTGTTGTCCCTCAAACCAACAAGCAACCTAAAGACTCATTTTAGGATCTGAGTAAAATACAGCTCTACAAATGAGAGTCTGAGGTTTTTTTGTTTGTTTGTTTGTTTTTTTCCAGAAATCTAGAACTATTATTTCTGCCCTTAACCCAGCATGGTAAATGCATGAAAAAAGCAAACTAAAACCAAAAGCAAAACAAAAATTCACTCCTTATTAGCTGAGTTTCTATTATTTGTGAACTGATGCTATGACCAACAACTGTGATGCACATTGAACTGCTTGTCAGCTTCACAATACAGACAGAAGATAGAAAAGAATGGGGGAACAGAAATTAAGGGTACGAGCACTGACACAAAAAGATACCTCTGTGTCCCATGAAAATAAAAATACATTCAGTACTTTAAGAAACATAGAAGAGGTACATAATGTGGAAAATATTTGCTCTTCACTGCTTCTTGAATTTCATTCTTCCTCTTGCCCTCTCTTTGGATGCGATCTCAGAAGGCAGATTATGAAAAGAACAAACTCTTCTAAAGCGTGTGCCTCACTCTTGGCAGGACAAAAGAGAGGCAGTTGGGTTGGCAGCTTTGAAGTTGCTTTTGGGCCTGTCACATGATGTTGCTGCCAGTAGGTTATCTGAGCTGTTGAAATAATTCCTCTTGACTTGGCTGTCACTGTGTGTGAACAAAATTGCACAAATCTCTTGAGTGGGGAATCCCTGCTGACTGTATGAGTTTGAAATGCCCTGCAAATTCAAAGCCTGACCTGCAATTCTGTAATGAAATGCACAGTTGAACACGTGAAAAAAACTCTTACTTCATCTAACTCACACACCTCCATTCTGATTTTTATGCTGCTGTTTCTTCAGCATCCTTGCATCATCTCCCTCTCTTTTCAAAGGTAGTAGGTGACTGACATTTCCCACTTGGGCTGCTGTCACAGATGAGCCATCTTACTTGCTACTTGAGCTTACTTGAGCTCTCCTCAGTAAGCAAGTAGCATTTGGTTACATTTTTCTTTTGTAACCTGAAAGACTGTGTTAGCACGCTGTGTGACGCTTGCCCACAGCACAGTCTCTCCTGCAGCATTGTTTTACATAACACTGCTAGCATGAGCTTTTCAACTCCCATCTCTCTGACAGTCTCTATTCCAAGCCACTTAGAAGTTAGGGAAGATGCTTTGAAATATGCCCTCCTTTTTATTTGTTCATGAATTTTTACTGCTGTCTGCACTGTGTCTTATTCAGTACTGTATTGTAGAGGCATTGGAGTCACAAGTGGCCCTCTGAAACTTCTTGTGCTGTTGGCTATAAGCAGTAAAGCACAGCTGTACTTCCTTGATGGCACTATTGTAATGTTTTCTATTTCTTCTCTTTCTTGTTTTTAATAATTTGAACTGTCCGTGCCTTCAGAAAATATATGCAGTAAAATATCAAGAAGTGTTTCTTTTGTAATATAACTTACCATGAAAGACAAATGTTTTCTTTTAAAAGACATATTTTAAAAGTGGTTTAGTAAGCATTGAAGAACACAGTCCTGCAAACAAATAACCTTACTCAAATTAAGTGACCTTTCCATTACTACCTAGCTGAGTGAAGCTGATCACAAAGATTAATAGTTTAACATATGCATTTACTTGGGAGATCAAGAAAAAAAATATCTATTTTTTGGGAAGCCATTAATTTTAAATGGTTTATTTCTGCTACATTACTTCAGAGCTGGACTTTCATGAGAGAATAGGGTTTCTAGGTGTTTTCCTCCAATATTTTAACTTAAAAGACCAAAATCCAAATGCTTTATTATGCTTTTTGTTGGACAAAATCAGGTATTTTGATTGTGGTCCTTTAGAAATTAATAAATCTGCATTAATAGTTTTTTCTTGAGCATATTTTACATGTACTATTAGGCTTTCTGCTTGGACAAGGGAAAAATTATATCAGGGTGGTGAATGTTGTGATTCTAAATAATGATTATTAAAAATGTTTAAAGGCCTCTCCATTAAAAACTAAATTGCTACAAACTTTCTCTCAAAGTGAAGTTGTGCCACCAGTTCAGTGGGAAACAGATACAGTCAGAGAAGGGTACTTGGCCCTTCCTGGTGGGAAATAATAATCCACCTGGTATTATATTTGTGAATTATCACTATGTTGATGATCCCAATATTCATTGTTAAGTTTTCCAAATATACTTTTGTAAAAGGGTGGGAAAATTGGCATTTATTGGTGTTTCACAGTACATTTACTTCTTAGGAATAAAGGGCCATCTTTTCAAATCTTTATCCGAGACAAACTTTTTGTCCAAATTGACCAGGGAAAGAAAGACACTCTAGTGGACTTGTTGCCTTTGTCTTTCCCTATGGTGGTTTCTGATACACCTCTTATGGATTTACCATAGATCTGGTAGAGCTGTGAAGACACCACCTCAACTCCATAAGGCACCTCTGTTCTGTGGTCATGTTCATCACAGCGATTCAAAAGACATTTATATTACACCTGTGCATTTGTGCACACTGTCATCCCCTTTATGGAGTGGGTTTGCATGCTGATAGTCCAGCAGTGGCAGTGCTTCTACTCTGCATCTCCTCCAGGATTTGCTTGGGAGTTCCTTGGCATCTCTTGTCCTTGCAAAAAAGAAAACACAGGCATAACAAAGTCTGGCCTGGCTAAGGACTTCAAAAGATGGCCCACCATAACTGTTTCAGTCAATGAGACAAATTTGTCAGTAACTGTTTGAATTGTTTTAAGTGGTGCTGTAATTTATTGCAAGTACACTGAGATGTATGTCACTCTTAGGGGGTATCCTATCCCTCTCCATCAGTGACTGACTCTACACTCACGGCGGAAGCGCTGGATCAGACCATTGCTGCATTCGACACAGTGGAGGATCTGCTCAAACACTTTAACCCGGACTCCTGGCAAGAAGATCTCGAGAATTTGTACACAGACAGTGGCCACCATTATCGAGGCAGGAGCTACCATGACAGGAAGTCCAAAGGTAGGAAAAGACGCTGTATACATACTTAGGGGCAAGACCAGGATATCCCTTCACTTATCATAGAAATGTCCATTGGTCAGGTATTAGATTCTGGTACCTGTGTTCCTATTTGAGTCACAGGCCAAAGAACCACCTACTAAAACCAGGGATAAGTCATTAAATCCGTAATCGTTTTCTGACTGAGTAGGAACCCACATGAGAAATCAGACTGAAAAGTGCCCATTGGTATGATAAATTCACAAATAAAACCGTAGGCCCATGTGTAAAGGACAGATGGTTCTCAGCTTCATCCTCTTAAACATTGCTTTGTGTATAAGGCAAGGGGCTCCTCGTTACTTGCACTATCATCCTCCTTTAAATACCGTGCTTAGAGATTGTTCTCTGTTGAGTGAGGAATAATCACTTTTATCGCATTGTGCTTAAGGAAACATCTGGTGCAGACACCTGTATGTGCAGCTGGGTTTTTTTCGGATGTGAAAATCTCACTGTTTTTCATTATGTTGGAGGGGAACATTATCATGGTTTAACATCTTTGTCTGTAATTGAGCAAAGCACACATTTCTGGATTATGTTTCTTGTTTCCTTCTGTTAGTTCAAATCATCCACCAAATGGTAAAGCAGTACTAACCCACAACGACTAAGAAACAGTATTTAGAAGAGACAGTCATGCTCTGGGGTAACCATGCACTGAAGGGCCTGATGACATTATCCTTTATGTTCAAGTACAGATCTAGGAGGTCTGTTAGGGTTTTCCAAGGTGACGATTGCTGTAGTTTTCACAGAAGATCTGGAGTGAAGTATTTTTTTTGTCTCCTCTTGTTAATATTGTCTTCCATTTCCACATTATGCATTCATTATGCATTCTTTATAACTTTAAAATTATAATGCCCAAATCACAGTTCCATTCTATGCAATCTACTGTTTATTTGCATCTAAAATCTCATCTCCCCTATGTTAAGTATGTGCTAAGCAAGGAGAGAGGATTTTAATTCCATTATTATACTTGCTACCAAATGATGAGGCTTTGATCTTAATGGGGCTATATAGACTGCATCTGTAGGGGAAATAGTATCAAGGAGTGTTCCTAGGCCCTGAAATCCAGTCATCATATTACTAAACTGTCATCCTGGTCTCTGTTTAGTTTCAGCCTAGGCCAAGTGTCGTTCTCCCAGGTCACTGCTGGGCATGAACCAGGAGCTGGCAGAGGCCAGCTGCCATTCCTGGTGGGTAGTCTGCATGTGGCCACCTTGTCTTGGAAAGTAAGAGGTAAATGACAGGGATGTGGGCTGTCCCATGGCTGCTGACCTTCGGTCAATATAATGATCTCAGGCATATACAGTGCATTAGTAGATTCCCAGCCAACTTGGCATACAGTTTCCAAGACACATTGACCACCTCTGGTTTTGGGCTCAGCTCACTTCAAAGGAGCTGGACATAAAGCCCTAAGCACCCATCCAGTTCCTTTTTGGCATGTCAGACATTTCAGGCAACCACAACAGCCCACGTTTTGTGAGAAATGTCACCTGACTGCCACTGCATCACTGCTGAGATCAGTTTGATCTCATTTAGGGGTCTGTGAAACATGATCTGTGCTCAGGATTTGGCACCAATAGATATGTATATAAAAGAAATAAAGGTACTTGGTTTTAATAGAAGCTAGATAGAAACCTGGATTCTGTACTGGTTCTGCTCTACAGATTTCATTTTATTCTCAGATCGTGTTTGGCCTAGTACGTCATATATTTAAGTGATGACATATATATAAAATAGCATTTGCTCCTTTATTGATGCTGATCCTGTAGGCAAGAGTTATCAATCTTACCCAGTAGTGCTTGGAAAATTCAGATGCATAAATGTTTCTCCGTTTAGTATAAATGTAATTCAGCTTCTTGCATAACAAAACACTATAAAAAAAATAAGAATTTTCCAGTTATTATTTTAACACTTGATTTTTTTGAATAATATTTTTGGTCATGGTATTTTAGTTACAGGAATAAGGGAAAAAAAAGGAGTTTTAACAGTTTTTCTTTTGTCTTCAAATTAAAGGCCAGATTCCCTGACTGTTAGTAGCACTCTGGTCAAAAGTACCTCACCACAATCAAATCCTTGAAAAATTACAGTTAAGAATTTTATTTAGTCATGAACTGCTGACAAGATTAAAGGCTTGTTCTTGGATGATGAGTAGGGAATAGCTTTAACAAGTCCTTAACTTAGAAACGCTTGGTGGCTTTTAAACCCAGACACTCTGAGGAATGCGTATAGGCACTGGGATAACCTTGCAGCAAAGAGAGCAATAGATTATATCATCATTTATTTCAGATATTTATCTGTTTCTGCTTCCGTCTTGGGTTTTAGTTTTTGTCCTTAGTTATAATCGCCCCAAGGCAGATAAGAACAATTTGATGTAATCCCTGCCTATCTTTCACAGCATTTTCAGAACATGTCATATAAATGGTATAAATGAATCACAAATGATTTCACTCTTATCAAACTCTCTGCCTGTATCAAATTGTGCCACAAAATTGAGCTTAAGAGGCAGTGTTGCTGAATACCAATTCTGATAACAGGGATATGTGATAAATGATATTTAAATGGTATGTTTTCTTAATTTCACAATCAGTAATCTACAAAGATAAAGATCAGGGACAAGGATGTAAGTACAGTATTTTAGCATAGTTTAAACTCACATAATCACAGAATAGATGAAGTGGGAAAGCAGCTCAGGAGTTTGTCTCATCCAGCTCCTCTGCTCAAGGCAGGGTCTCCAGTAGCAGGTTGCTTGGGGCCGTGTCCAGTCAGGTTTTAATATCTCCAAGGATGGAAACAACCTCTCTGGACAACCTGTGTCTGACCACCCTCCGAACAAACAAGAAAGATGGGATTTTTTTAGCATTTTAATAGGTTTTCCTATGTTACAGTTTAAGTCCAGCACCTCTTGTCCTTTCAAAGAAGACTCTGACTACATCTTCTTTACTCTCTCCCATCATGTATTTATAAACAACATTATACACATACACAGATCAATCCTTCCCTGGGTACCTCCTGCAAAAACCTTGAAAATGAAGAGTGTGTTCACTAAATCTCTTATATATGGTAACTCCATTCCATCTACAAGACCTGATCTCACACTTCTACAACACTGATGGAACTCTATTAGAGTTAAATGCATTACTTTCTATTTGCACTATTGAAGCGAGATATTAGTATCAGGTGTGTCTTGCTAATAACCACATGAATTTTGAAATATAATTCTACATCTGTTCAGTGAGGTTTGCTGTCAACCACTCCAGTAAAAGTTAGCTATAGAATCACAGTGAAACCCAGACTGTCAGATAAGGACAGAAAACAAGGGGAAGACACACATTTACATTTTCAAAATCTTTAGAAGAGAGGCCCTGTATAAGCTATAAACTACAGTGTACACCTTCTGCATGAAGCTATGACAAGTAGATGTTTCAAATAACTTCTGCAGCAGTTGAAAATATACTTAAAAAGGTTTGCTAGCCATCATTGCATTTTAGAAACCATAAAAGTATGAATATTCAGCCTTGAGCTCCTCCTAGACTCTTAGGAAAAAAATCAGGTCATACCAAGCAAAGTATGACCTTTTAAAAGAATTCTTTTTGCATTGCTGTAACATGTAGTAGCTGACCTCAGTGTTGTAATAATTTGGCTATTACAAATATAAATCATCTCTAAAAGGATATCACTGGCTATAGGGTTATTTAATACTGTTCTTAGCAAGAACACAGGTAGATTTAAAAAAGAAAACACCCATACTCAGCAGTTGTGTTGAACTTCTAGACAAATAGATTTCTATTCTTTTAGAGTCACAAGGAGCATTCAGACATGTTTGAAGGAAAACTCTTCATCCTACAGTTAAAATTTTTAGAACATCAATCTATCTACTTGATAATATTAGAAGAGCTCCTGAGAGATAAACAGTTCCAACCATCAGTTAGACATTACATAACTTTTCACACATGCTTGTTTGCATTTATGTGTTGTTCCTTCTGGAGTTTTACATCCTATTGATAAAGGCTTTATAATGTAAAAAAGACCCGCGGAATGGCTTGTGTACAAATGAAGAAAGGTGAAAGAAAAAGTTCACTGTTTCTTGTCATAGAAAAAGATCCAAATGTCTAGGACCTGGTACCTAGAGAAAAGGGTCAACTTAAAAAAGGAATGGGATTTTTTGTTGTGTGGGTTTTTTTTATTTTGTTTGTTTTCAGAAATAAACCAAGGAAGCAGGAACACACCTAGATAGATAGATTCTGGTAATTAACAAGACTACTCACACCTCTGAGCTCATTTTCTTTTTTAGAAATACTATGCAAGAAGCCTTTGACTATCAGAAGAAATTAGTCAGGTGGGACATTCTTGCAACGACATTTGTCTGCAAACAGCTTTACAAGTTAAATAAATAAACACTTAGTGGCCTAGCCACACTGCTTTTTGGAAGGGGAGTAGCAAGATGAGAACATAAGTCCTCATGAAATGTTCTTGCTGTCCATTGTCAAACAGGTTCCCAAGATCAGGCAGGTTCTGGCACGTCCTTACCAACAGTTTTGTATTGTCACTACTTGAAGTGGTTTATCAAGAAGTTAAAATTTTAACTCAGGAATGTAATTTCTCAGGGGTTTGCAAACAGTGGACAATATATTGCTGCTAATGTCCATGTACTCTTCTTTGAAGGGTTCTGGGATGGCTGCCAGCAAGTTTCAGTGCACCAGGCAGAGAGTGCAGGCATCACAAATGCTGAATGCCCACTCATTCACAACAAATGTGAATATTCCAAGTAGACTAAATACCCTCTCAAATAGCTACTAATTTATAGTATTTCTTATGCTTAAAAATCAGGATATTTCTTCCACCCTTCTTCAACTGGGAACCAATACAATTATTAGAACCCCTTTTAGCCTTCTTTCCAGACTAAACAAATCTGGTTCCTTCAGCCTCACTGTGGCTGTTTTGGATCAGCACCTTAACCATCATGGTCACTCTTCACTGAAGTCCTTAGTTTGTTCATCCTTCTCTTCTGCTGGAGGGGACTCAAAACTGGACACAATACTCCACATGCAGGTTTACAGAGCTGAATGAAGGGGAGTATTCATCTCCCTCAACCTGCTGCCACATTCTTCCAAAATGCAGCTCAGTGTGCAGCCTGTCATTGCAAGGCAAACAGCTGACTCATGTTCAATTTGTGTACCAGGACATCGAGGCTTTTTCTGCACAGCTTCTGCTTACCCAGTATGTTCCCAGTCTGGACTGAAGCATGGGGTTATTCAATGTTAGGTGCAGGAATTTCCATTTGTCATCACTGAACCTCACAAGGTTCTTACCAGCACATTTCTCTAGCCTGGTGAGGTCCTTCTGAAAGGCAGCCTTGCAACACGTGAACAAATTTCCCTAATGTAATGCCTGACAAACTTGCTGAGGGTTCACATGATTCCATTGTTCAGATCATTAGAGAAGATCTTTAGCAGTATTGACCCCAGTGTTATCCCCTGAGGAACACTGCTACTAACCAGCCACCAGTCGTACTTGGAATTGTTGACCATTTTGCTGAAGTCTCTTGGACCTTCTGGTTATCTACCAAAGTTGTGGTCCACCTATTCCATTTATCTCATCACTCTAGCTGCAAGGATGCTATGGATCACTGTCAAAAATTAGCAGATGCTTTTACCTCATCCAGCAAGACAGTTAAGACAGTTGTCTCATCATAGCAAACTGTCAGATTGGTTCATCACAGTTTGCCCTTGGTAATCTATTCTGTCTCTTCCCAGTCACCCTGTTGTCTTTCATGTGCCTGAACATTGCTTCCAGGGGAATTTACCCCTCATTTTTACCATGGGTTGATTTTAGGCTGACTGGTCTGCAGCTGCCCAAGTCCTTCTTGCCTTGCTTGTAGATGGCGTTGACATGTGGTGTAGAAATACTGTGGCAAGGTGGCTACCATCTCTTACACCTCAGCACTGGTCTATGGCTGGAGCATGGAAAAAGAAGTATAAAAGGTTCAGACATGAGTGTTGGGGCCATGTATGAATTTGCAACTGATAAAATGTTAAAAGAAACCCAAACAAACAGCCTATCTTTTTTAAAATTAATCAGTGACCAGCAGTACAGGTTTTCTCTCCAATCTTTAAGGCTGTGCCTTCTGAATAAAACATGGTATTAGCTGCAGTCCTTGATTTCAGTGCTTACCTCTGATTAAGATAATGTTTCAAGGTAAGCACATCCCATAGCAATATGTAACATGTGGATGTATTTAAGCATGGGATTTAAGGAAGAGCAAGGGCAAACACTATACCCCAAGTATCCAGCTTACTGATCCAGTGCATCTTTTTATGTCTGCCTTGCCTTTAAATCGAATCTCTGATATGAACATTCTGTAATAATACTTTGAAGTTATTTGCATCCAGTGTACAGAACCTTTTAGTTCTAGTTTTAAATTAAGGACTCCAATGGTTTCTGTCCTTGATAAGTAAAGCAGCAGGATTTCACACCAATCACACCAAGGCTCAGTTACATTTTAGTCACAGCAGTGAAGTGATGCATGAAACTGACTGTACTGTAAAATCTGATTGTTATATGGCTGAGGAAATGGACTGGCTCCAGACAGTGAAACAACCCCAAAACAGGAAAAAATGTATATCAAAGCTTTCAGCAGAGACTTGTTCAGAGAAAAATGTGGTCTTTTGTTAGAAAGGTGCAAACAACAGTCTAAAGTTAACTAGGCAATGAGGACCATTCTTGGGTGTCAGTGTGATACTACCAGAGTACAGTAGACAATGTTCACAGAAGACATTGCATGCTCATCCCATCAAGTACTGGATTTCTGTAGAGAAGAGTCAAAAAGAGGGTAGGTGTTTACCTCCAGATCAATTTTTATGGAGGATGACTCATCTATCCCCTTATTTAGTCTTTCCTTTTCTTCTTGAGGTTATATATTGTCATGATTTTAGCATCACTAAAATACTGTATTTGTCCATTTTAGCCTGGTCTCTGATACCTGAGATAGAGCAAAATAGAGAGAATTCACATCTTAACTGGTAACTCTGGGATTTGAGGGGTCTCAAAACCTGCCAATAAGTCAGGAACAGAGTGTCTTGAGGATGATAGCAAGAATTCATGCAATTTTTCATTGGAAATTTTCCCAAAGGTTTTTCAAATATGGTTCAACACAGAAAAGCAGACTAAATGAAATGTATTTTGGTCCTGGTTAATTTCAGAATTCCTGAAAAATGCATCCAGAGAAAGTTTTGAGCCCTCATTGAAACAGCTGATTCATTCATATTGCATAGGGAAAAAACATCATCATTATCTGGTTATTCCCTTCTATGCTTCAAGCAAGTCAACAGCCCTCCACAGTACCGACTCAGCTATAGACTAAGAGATCCTGCAAAGATGTCTGAAAGTCATCAAAACTAGGCTTTTGAAGGCTGGTGAGCAAAGCCTTCCCTCCAGTGAAAGCCCTTTGACAGGTCACCCCTTGCCATGTAAACTGAGCAGCTTAAGTACTGAAGCTAATATGTGTAACACTGTGATGAATCTAATATGCTGTCTGCAGGAAAGGCCCCCCACTCTGGTCCTTTCAATGCTGGTGCTTTCCCTCTCTGCCAGTCTCGTTACAGATACTCATTTCTGTGTTGATAATGCAGCAGTGATAATAGGTATCGGCTCAATGCAGGAAGGAGGACTGTTGAGCCTGAGGGGAAATTTCATTTGTAATAGAATTTGTAATTTTGTTCAGTCCCCTGGGCATCTTCTGCTGACACAGATGTCAGTTCATGTGACCTGGGTCTGGGCCCTCTTTAATGACCAGTTTGTTACTGGAAGCATTGTTTCCTGTACTATCTCTGCTGAATTCAAGCTGAATTAAGCCTTTGAGCATTTAATTCTAACTCTGTCTACAGATGCAACATAAGCAAATGCCATCCTAGTCCACAGCCATACTGTTCAGATAGAAGCCTGCTCATACCAGTACCCATTCCCATAGATTGCTGAAGTTCCATAGTGTAGATGATGCAGTCTTTCCCCTTAAGAAATCTCATTAATCATGAAGGCAGAATATTTTCTGCACTCTTCTCCCTTTGGTTAATTTTTCCTTCACATCAGTTGGCTGAAATGAATAGTAGCCAGATACCGGCTTTGCTTTAGCAGTAAGCAAAGCTGATGGCAAAGGTCCTTATGAGAACATTTAGAGGAGTGGGAAACATTTGCCTGCAAGAAGAATTATCTTGAGAGCCTGCAATGAGAAGAGGTGGCTTTGGAGAATGACAACAGAGAAGAAAATACCATCTGTTAAAACAAAGAAATCAATATTATCTGGACTTCTAAGTCCTGGCTGTGGACATTTGGAGTGTATTTTTCTCCCAATGCACGAGTATACCAGCAGCTCCATTGATTTTGTGCTTATATCAGAAGGATGATCTATACCACTTTTGGAGAGATGCTAGCTCTCTGGAGAGAACCACTGAGATTTCATGGTGAGATGTATCACAATTGCTATAAAATCGCAATTCATCTGCAAATTCCCATTGACTCGGATAATGCCTTGACAGAAAAGTGAAGCTGCTATGATTTTCTATAATAGCATTTGTGATATTTACGTACCCTTGACTCTTGCATGCCTGCCTTGTGAATATCTCCAGGCCAGAATGTAAACATGCATGATATTTACAAAATCACAGGTTTTTTCCACAATTTATTTTGTGATGTTGTCAATGACTGAGTTACAGAAGGCATAGAAGTGTAATTGTTGGAGGTTTTCACATGTTTATAGCAAAACACAAGAATAGGTGCACTCAGGACCAAACATGATGTTGAGCATGCCCATGAAAATCTAGTATGTTCACAAACACTAAACCCTTATCCCAGTTCTGATTTGAGCTGTTCTATTTACCTGTTGCTGTTTCTATTAACAAATATTGTTTAGGGTGGGAACTCAACAGAAGTTCACATATCTTGCAGTCCTGAATGAGTTATTGACTGTCACAATTTAAGGTCGTAGTGGCCCCTTAGACCTATAACTGATGCTCTCTGTTAAGCTCCCTCCCTCCACAAAGGGGAAGAGAAAGGGAATAAGGGAGAGAGACTTAGTGATTAGAAAAGGAAACTAGAACAGCT
>JAAGNO010020625.1:58520-80599 GCA_033439905.1 Ceryle rudis | reverse complement strand
TCTGAGCAACCTGCTCTAGTTGAGGATGTCCCTGCTCTCAGCAGGGGGGCTGGACTAGATGACCTCTAGAGGTCCCTCCCAACCCAGACATTTCTATGATTCTATGATTCTATGAAATATTTATAGAGCACCACAAAATTCTACAGGAATGATAGAAGACCTGTCACTTCCTTCAGGGATCAGTCAACCAGACAGATCAGCCATGGATTAGAAGTGGGTTAAGAGATAAAGAGCAAAGAAGTGGAAGAGATGATCATTTTTCTACATAGGTAGTTGTTGTGTATGCACCCCGATCCATGTGGATTATGTGTTATTTCAGGTGTGATCAGTCTGGAGGGAGGTGAACAGGGAGGTGGCAAAGATGGCAGTTAGCACAAGAGATAACATACTTCAGCAGCAGAGAAAGCTGCAAGGGATTTCAGGAGGCCTATGTAAGCACTTAAAAGTGCAGTTTAGAAAAGCAGCAAGCATTAGTGTGAGTACTCTCAACTATTTATTTATATAACACTTTGTGTGAGGGGAGGAGGAAGAAACAATGGCTGAAAGTTGGACTAAAGGTTGAGCAGACAATCACTATGAAGAGCTTCAGGAAAACCTTATGTAGTGCAGGGTGATAGGAAAAAAAAAAACAAGTGACAGCAGGCATAGAGGTGAACAGTTAATAACACAGCAAATATTATGGCCTGGATAAATTGGTGGGGTACTTATATTGGATTTTGACTCAGTGTTTATAAGGATACAGGTAGGAGTAGAAAAGATACACAGGAGCAGAAATCATACATCAAGAAAGATACAGGAGAAGATAAACATCAGAAGCATTTGTAAGGAAATTGTCTCAAAGGTTCGGATATTTTCATTTAGAAATACTGTGAATAAGAGAGGACATAGCGAAAGAAGGAAAATAATGAACAGCACCTAAGGGAAAATTAGGTCCTCCTAAATGATCTTTTCCCTAAGAGTACGAAAGAGAGATTGAAAGGGAACTTATTTAAAATGATAAACAGGAATTTGATTTTTTTTTCCCAGTACATCTGTGTGGAATTTCAACCCTTAAATATGATTGTTGCATAATTCAGAAGGATTCTGAGAGAACTAGAAGTAAAATATAAACTAAAGAATCCCAGGTCACTTTTGTATCAGAACTTAAGCCAACTATTGACAATAGCTAGAAAAAAAAATCCTGTTTATAAACATGTCATCAAGCACTTATTTTTTTATCAGGAGTTCAGGAGCATCTGGTGCTGGGAATATCACCCTAACCAGATATTGGTTAGAACCAGGATATCACAATTTATGACCACCCTAAAATAATCATTAAATTCAAGAAATTCAGTATTCACATTAATACATCACTGCTAATTTATTTCATTATTCCTTGTTCTCTGAAAACCATATGACTTCAAAACAGTGTTTCAGATTTAACATTAAATGGCTTTTCTAAGTTTAAATTTAAACTAAATCACTTAGGTATGAATTAACAGCTCACAGAGCAGAAATTTAGCCAAGTGGCTCCCATTAACATGAGTGGAAGTCATGCAGATAAATTCACATATGACATACTAAAGATGTGTCCATTAAATTTAGTCCAAAATGTTTTCCACTATATTATTATTATTAGCCATGCACAGCTAATCAATTTTACTCTTTATTCTCCTTCAATGCTTGGCTGTAATTGTATTTAAATGCCTGGTAGTAAAGGCACTGAGGAAGGGCCTCTCAACATGCCAACTTTAGAGACATGGAGCTGGTTTACTCTTTTGAAGCCAACTTGAAACTCACTAACCTTAACCAAAAAGTCTTTAGTTGCATAACAAAGGACAGAGCTTCACACTTTATGAAATCCCCATCTCTGTTAATTTGATTAAAAATCTCTGCCTTCTGATGCAGGAGAATGTAGGCCAGATTCAAACACAAGTCTCAATTACTTTGACTTTCAAAAGACACCAGAAGGAAGTGTAAGGTAATGGAGCAAAGAAGATGTTGTAGTGGATGAAACTGAATCACAGAATCACAGAATTATTGAGGCTGGAAAAGACCTCTGAGATCATCAAGTCCAGCCTGTGTCCAAACACCAACACATTGGCTAGACCACGGCACTAGTCCTGCAGAACCCAGACTGCTTCTCTTGCCAGGCTGATTTTGGCTAACCACTGTGCGAGAGCTTCATCTGCTGAGCTCCTGGACCGACAAGAGCTATTTGTCCAGCACATGGATATGCTTGCCCTCAACAGGAAAAAATGCTACTGGAAACCAATTAAAAGTTGTCTGACATTACAAGAAGGCAAATTTTCCAGAAGCAATAGGTTCATTTTAAGTTTCATAGTCAGTGACTTGCAGACCCAGAGAAGCTATATGCCAGCAGCTGTGGGGACACTAATTCCCAATATGTTTAATGATAGAGAGGCTTCTAATCCAGAGGGATTTCAAGGCTATCTTCTCCTTATGCTCTTTATGTTTTTTAGTTCCCCCTTAGTTCCTATTCAAAGCCTCACACTGTACTCATCACCGAGTGTTTCCTCCTACTATCACAGGACTAATAGCTATCACGTGAAGCCTTTAATTTCCCCAAGCTGAGAGTGCTGCTACAGTTCCCTGAACAGACTGTACAGCTCTTTCCTATCATGTCTGATTGTAAGTAGTAATGCAACAGCAGGGAAAATGAGAAAATGAGAATGCCACAGTAAGGGGTATCTTTTTCTTTATTTCCCTGGGAAATGCTAATAATGAGATCTCAGGTGTCTTTTATAACCTGGAAGTTTGCCGTAACTTTACCAAAATACTCAGCAGTTTCCAGAAATTAATGGGTTCATAACTTGAGTAAACAGATTGTTTTATGGGCAGGGTTTTTTTCAGGAGTCTTGTTATGTCCTGTGGTTTTCCACAGCCTCTGGGTTTGCTTGAGACCAGAGCTCATGGAAAGATACTCATGATTTACCACATAGTGCCACAAACCCTGCGAACAGGCTAAGTGCTGGCAGTGTCTCAAAATGTCTCAGACACAGCCTACCATAAGTGATACTGAGTTACGTTGCAGGGCTCTGTGCTAGCGAAAGACAAAGCAATATATGGAAGGGGATGCAGCATGCCTTAATTAAATGGTCACAGGTAGTGCTGTCTAAATTCCTAAAGGGGAGCTGAAATGAAAGTGTGTTTTTCATTGCAGTGCATTTCTTTGGAGCTTCTCTTTGAAGGGGGGGGCATGTCTTAAACTTGGATATTGCCCAGTCTAAGGGGAGGTGTGGGGGAACTCAGGCCAGGATTCAGTTCAGTTCAGGCTGTGGCTGTGCCATCCAACCAGCATGCACATACCTCAGATAAACAAGAAATCAGTTTCCCATCTCATTGCTGTAACTGATGAGATGTGAAATGAGTTTCCATGAGGAGTAAATGCTCTTAAGGTAGCAACCAGAATTTGTCAGTATATAAACCTCCACAAACAAAGTGCTGATCAACACAGCTAAAAGGCATATAAAGAAAAAAGCAAAGCAGTGAAAGCTGACTGCATCCTGTAAAGACTGATGCATTTTTCACTGTCTCTACAGTGCTTCTTCCACTCCCATCCCCCCTTTTTGAAGCGTTATACTTCCATTTGGGTTTCAAATTGACTGAAGCTTGTCTGGTGTCTTCACAGAACATATATGCAATTAATTCTCAACAACAATGTTTAGGTTAGTGGTAGGGTGGCTACTTCATAACACGTTGCTGCCCTGAGAGAGGTAGCAGGCACTTCAGAGTACCTACACAATACTGTCTTTGCACAAGTTGCTGGGGATTAGAAATAGCTTTAACTGGACCCAACACTGTAAAGGGAAAATAGTTAGGAATATTACTGGGGACAAAAGAACATGGGAACATGGGATTTCAGTAAGACAGAGGAGTTGTTACTATGTATTTAAGAAATGTAACTAATACAATTTGGTGTTGTGGGGGCTTTTTTTTCTTTCTTCTTTCTTTTTTTCAGAGAAATGAGAAGCAAACCTTAAGGAGGCACTTGAGAGAGCAGACAATAATTCTCACCCTGTCTTTGCATAGGGAAACATAAGATAACTGGACAAAAATGGTACAAATGCTGCTGATACAACAAATAAAATTTGCTAAGGGATTAAAAAGAGCTAGCATCATCAAACCAGTGTGCAAGAAATATGGTCTTATTGTTCTGTGTTCTGGAGTTGACAGTACATGTATAAAGGAGATAAAAGGTTGTTACGGCAATAAAGGCACAGAATTAACCTGACAAAAACAGTTAATGCATAGAAATATTACACAAGAAGCAGTAATGGGATTTATTTGGAATGCAAATGCAAGGAAAAAAATGAGTCAGAAATGACTGCTAGGTTACAGGATGAGCAGAGAGAGCACAGAGGTACAATGAGAGAAGGAATGTTCATTTTTTCATTAGATGAAAATGAAAGTTCTTGGAATGAGATCTGGAAGTTAAGCAAGTGAGACATCCTGTGATACATGTCTGAGCGGAGAGGCAATTTGGGAAGTGTAAACACCTGGATCTGGTCAGTGAAAAAGAATAGCTGGAGCCATGATGCATGGCAAGATCACCAAAAGTGAGGATCTTATGGGTGTCATGTACGTCAAATACATAATAGCTTTAGTGACTGCTTCAGATGCCTGAGTTTGAAGACAATTAAAATTGGTTTCCCATGTTTGCTGTGTTAAAACTACATGTTTCTTATTTGGTCAAATAAAAAAATGGAATCAGTAATCCCATCTACATTTAGTAATCCCTTAGTTTGAATGCTGAAACCAAACAAACTCTTTTTTCTCATTCCTGATATCCTATGATTATCTCTGGTAAGAATGAATACAGCTTTGGGTCTGTGTTGTTATCTTAGGCTATGTTCCTACTAGAATAAAGGTCCTTATGCTAAATTATGAACCACATTCCCATAATGCTTGGTTTCTTATGCTCAGAGCACAGCTAAACTGAGTATGACCTTTGGATTAGATAACTTTCAAAAATTGCGGAGTAAGATTTTTCATCTGTATCAGAACTTGGATCTGTGTTGAATGTTTTGCACTTTTGATGCTTCCTCTTTCATGAATCTCAGACAAATATAATTTGGTTTGCATGCTAGAATGATGGTATTTTTAGATGAGCAGAAGGAGATTAGATAATGCTGCATAGCAGGATTTTAAAATAAGTTCTGCAAAGAACAAATTTCACTATCTAAAATAGCACCCAGAGTTGCTCTCCATCCTCTGCCACTGGAATGTGATGCTAACCAGATATTTTGTAAACCATAGTCACGTTATTATCTGTGGTCTTCTTAAGCTAATCAAAAAAAAAAAAAAAAAAGCAGCTGATTTTTGAGACAGGCTTCAGATTTCTACTTGTGTTTAAACTACTGGTCAAGCTTTTAACAAAGAATGTTACTGTTGTTCCTAATAAATAAAGTAAATTATATTAAGTAAAAAATGGTTATGAGTAACAGGACACCCTTTTTTAAAAAAAGTATTTTTAAGAAGCGTTGACTGGGTTTCCTATTATTCTTTGCTTTTTTATTAAAACACAAATCAATCATCGTGGACTGTCATAGCTAAATGCTGCCTGACTTCAAAGGTAAATGATACATGTCCAGGACTATCAGCAAATGCTGGAGGGAGTGGTTCACTTCATCTGGCTCTACCCATCTAAAGCTGCAAGTCCAGCCTTTGGGCTACTTTCTTAGTTATCAGAGCCCCACCAGAGGTGGGTGTTTCAGATGAATCATTCTCTGGAGTCACCTCTTTGTTGCTACCTCTGTTGGAGAAATGCCACTTAGGGATCAGGGTGAACAGATTATTTCCACCTAGGTCCTTTCCCCAGCAGTCATCACTGCTCTCCTCAGCCCGTGAACATGAAGTTCTTTTACAGATCCGCTGAGATTAGAGGGGCCACCAGGCTGTCAGGTATGACCTCCTGTGCTCCACAGGCCATAGGAGAGCACACTGCTCCCTCTAAAGCAAGACCCAAACTTGCACCATACTCTCTGGAAAGACAGATATTTTCTGATGTCCTCAAGCAGGCCTGAAACCCCACAGGTCTTTGGAGGGCTGTCCAGGTGATGAGTCAGCTTGACTTAAACAAGTGTGCCCTAATTCCAGTTTGAATTTTTTCTGGCCTCAGCTTCTAGATACTGGTTTTTTTTATGATGGCTTTGCTCTGTCATTTAGAGAGTCCTTCAGAAGCTGGCACCCAAATTCAATGCATGATCAATGAGCAAGATTCCTGGCAGGGAAACACGTTAGCATTTTCTTTCTATTTCCTTCACCACTGCCCCCAAGGAAAATTATGCAGTGCCCACAGTCACCTCACCTTGGATTCTCTCAGATACTCAGGTTTACCTACAAAGTAAAATGCCAGTCCAGCATACTGATGTGCTCCTATGGAGCTGTTTGTGCAGGAAATGCCACAAAGCCCTGATATCCTTCTTTGTATCACCTATAAACTAAGTCCTCTGTCATGATTTTTTTTTTGTTGCTTTAATAGTTTTATGATCATAATCAATTCAGTGTTTTATGAGAGCAATCCAGTTATAGTTATATAGTGTTTCTAAGGTAATGATCTGAACAGTTGAGGTACCATATTTTGATTAGTAATGACAGACATTACTCCTTTAATTTGAAAACTGCAAGATTATTTTTCTTTTTTGCCTACACAAAGCAAACCTTTTGAGCATTCCAGACCTTTCTCATATCCATATTTTCTTACACCTGCTGATCTCAATAAAGAAGGAATAAAGTGTCCTGAAAAAATTTTGTTGACTGTTTCCCCAGTTGAGATGCTAAAGATGTTTAAGTCCCGCTTCTCACTTGACCAGTGGCTTTGGCAAGTCATAGACAAGACAGACTTTTCTCCATTTTTTAAACAAGCGAGACAAATCTAGCTGATATACTATGTCACTTAGTCAAGTTAGCATGAGTTGCAGCAGTCTGCTAAGAGGTGGGATGTGTTAGCTCTAGCACCTTACAACCACATGTTTTCTGAACTCAGGTGCTTGAGGCCACAGAGACCAGAACCAGCCCAACTGCCTATCAGCAGCTGTGGAGCTGCAGCATTGTTTTCTCTATGTCCTGCTCCTTCTCAGTAAATAAGTGATTTCAAAAGGGAAAGGACCATATAAAACCACCGCCATTTTTCTGCTGATTGCCTTGAGCAAATCAGTTCCATATTCTCCATCTATATGTCTAAAGTTTGACAGTGATGCATATCTTTCTGGGCAGCATGCTGTGAGAAAAATATATTGTACAAGAGTTAAAGTGTTCTTAGTTTTAACTCATTTGTTGTGTCTAATCCAAACTAGTATTTGATCTTCAGGGCAGAAATTGGAAATTAATATCTCTTTCGTTAAACTGCTGTAGGCCCATCAACAGCAAACTAATGAAACAAAACAGATTTCCTTCTCTCAGCTGCACCACCGTGCTACTGGGCATATGAGCTCTTACACACCAAGAGCGGGCCTGCAAAGCATGCCCATGCAAACTGCCATCCTCCTCATCTTTTTCCAGTCCATGGTTTCCATACTGACACCATCACAGAAGATTAGATAGGATGCAACCTTATGGCTGTTTTCCGCATATCCACAAGACCATTTTCAAGGAATCATAGGTGCATGTAATAATATGAATTGGAAGGCAGCTCTGAGGGTCAGCTAGCCTAATCTCCTACTTAAAGCAAATAGAATTTTGAAGCTAGATGAGGACCTTGTCCTGTTAATTTTAACTGTCCTCAGGGTCTCTGCAGCCTCTCTGGGCAACCTGCTCCAGTGTTTAACCACTCTCAGTATTTTCTTCCATATACCCAAACAGGATTTCTTTTATTGCAACTTGTGTTCGTTGTCTCTTTTTCATCTTCTTTATAACCTACAACCCTCATATTTAGGGGTCTCGGGGTTATCTCACCTCTATATGACTTTTTCAGAAGTCTGTTATATGATGTATACTTCCTCAGGAAAGAATTTTTGTTTGGTTGATTTTTTTCACTTTATTCACAGTAAATTCTTAAGAAATTATTTAAACTGAGACAGAGATTTTTAAGATAAGTCAACTAAAGTCAGATTACAGAGAAACTCGACAGGATTTGGCACATATTTTGCACAAGCTCCATACATGTCCTTTATTCTGGACCAGTTCTAATGACACGTGCCTCAGAAATTTCAAATTGCATCAAAAAATGTTCCTTGTTCTGTATAGCAGAAATACTACACAAGTGAGAGAAGAGGCAGAGCAATTCAAATATGTATGGGACTGCAAAGACAAGCCAAAGGAAACATGCATGATAATTCACATGCAAAGGAGTGACTCTGGACATGGTTAACGAACTGCATGACATAAAGATACCTGATGCAGAAAATAATCCAATCTGTCAAAGCTTCAGGACAAACAGTACAGCAGGATGTCACAGAGCAGAAAGAAAAAGTTGGAAATAAATCAAAAATGTGTCCAAGTTAATGCTGGTCAGGACCCTTAAGGGTTGTTGGTGCCCTCAGGGCCCTAACACTCTCATCCTCAAATCTCTTAACAGTATTTTCTAATAAGTGGGTTTCTGTTGATCCTCCTAGGTGCTGAAATTCGTCCCCGAGGCTGGGCATTCCAGGAGAAAAGGCAGAACCAGGAACAACATGGCCTTAATAGATATACAGCTGGATCACCATGAGCGTTGCGATTGTATCTGCAGTTCAAGACCACCGCGATAAAAAATAAACAAATAAATAAATACAAGAAAAAAAACAAGACACACTAATTGCAGCTTACCGGACGTGTACTTGTAAGCAGGATTGCTCTGAGGACCTTTACTCACTAATCGTTTGAACTTTGCTACTAGCCTGCCTTTGCAATTAGCAAAAATGATCGCTGTGTTTCCGCATAGCTGTGCTGATTAGTGCCATGGCAGATAAACAGGTGTATCATAGATTTATGTATCAGCATCCAAGAATATAGGATTATGGTTATCTGTAGCTAGATTCTGAGGGTTCAAAGCTCACTTGCAGTCCTTAGGCACACATTACCCACTGAAATTAAATACCAGTTGTACAGGTATTTGTGGTAGCTGGCAATGAAACAACATTGTGTCTCTGTTTCTCACTCACCAGATCTGACACTCAAATTCTGCTGACACTTCTACCTGCTCAGCTCTCCTGATGGCCAGTGGAGTTTTGTGGGTATAAATGAAGAGAGAATTTGAGCCCATATGAATGTAAAATGGTTTGTCCTACTCCAAGAGGGAACTTGCCAGCATTCCAGCCCAATGGAGTGAGATATAATGAGGAAAATCCATCACTACATGAAATAACACCAGTAAAGTCAAATCTGACTGTTTGTGCTGGAGCAAAATGTGTGCTGAAATAAGTAGATGCTTTGCATAAGCCAGGACACTGGTGGCAGTAGGGGGGGGGCAGATGCTGCTACTTTCACCATGGTGACTCCACAGGAGCCATCAGCTAGGCACTTCTGCAAGCAGGGGCACCCGCCAGGACCCAGGTAAATCCCTGTGACCTGGGGCTGATTCTGGTCTCTGTGCACCTGGACTGGACTCCTGTCTCTTGCCCTGAGGTGCCCACAGTTGCCCAGGAGGAGCCCCTTCTACAAGAAAAGGGAGAGAGAACCTTCCTCTTGCATTATCCTTACTGCAGTTTGAGGAGTGCCATGTTTCCCCATGAAAGTGATAGGGAACTTGTTTGCTGAAAATATTGATCTGTTTTGCAGTTGTGTTACTGGGAAATAAAACTGTGCTTGAGATTTAATTCTCATTATTTGGTTTGGGGTTTGTTTGTTTGTTTGTTTTAAATATGGGTTATTATAAGTTTGTCATATATGCATTAATCTTAGTTATTTGAGGTAAGTTGTTTCATTTCAGCTCTGTGTATTGCCATGGTTAAACTGTTGACAATTAATTTTTTTTTGATTGCATTTTGCTGAGGCATGTTAACTCATTAAGCATCGTCTGTTTGTCATGGAAATGTGCATCATTTATTAGCTTCTGGAAGAATATTATTAAAGACCACCTCATAATAAAATAAGCACTTTAAAAGCTACAGCATAGCTTCCTATGCCTTTTAAAATATTATGAAAGTGCTCTAGCTGAAAAAAAAAAAACCTTCCAAACTAGCCTTAAAGGGGTTTAAATGCTGCTCCAAAAGTATAAAATACAGGCAGATTTAAGTCTGGCAAAAAAATTGGAGTTTTGATCATGAATGTAACAGAGAGAATGGGGTAGCTCGTTTAATGGCTGAGGTTTTATATTTAATAGCAGACATAAGCTGCATCGTTTCATCTTGGTTGTGTTGCCTCTTGTGTTTCTGTCTCTCTGAAAGAGTAAAGTAGTTTGACAATAGTGCGTTATAGTTAGTGGAAACTGGCATGTAGTATACTATAAATCTGAGACCCTTAAGCCAGTATGTTTTAGCAAACTACAGTTTTCTTACAGAAGTGCCCTAATGTTCTGACTTACCCTCTATATCAGCTCCAGTATTTTATAAGTGCTGTTTTATAATTGTAGCACAACTTTACTGAACCATCCCTTAGAAATGTTGTGTTACTTTCTTTCCTGTACTTTAAACTTTGAGATTCAAAACGTGGAGGGGGGTTTCATTATATATATTAATTTTTCCTCTCTGGCTTCCAGATGTCTGTTTAAAATTGCTCCTGAATGCTGACTTGGGAAGTGATTCATCATTTTTCTAAGCAATTCACATTAAAAGAACAGCACTGCAACCAAATATTGCCAGCTCCATTTCATAGTTCAAAACTGCTTAAAAAAGACTTCATTATTTTTCTCTCTCTAGTTCTGTAACAAGATTGACCCAGCCCTTCCATAATTTTTAGCTAATTTTGGAATAAATTTGCATGTGATACCTTGGCAGGACTGATTGTTCTTGAAACAGTGCACTCCAATGTATATTCCTGACTGAATTATGCCCAGATAATGCCTAAGCACTGTGTCCTTGTAGTTAGCACTGTTTGTAGGAAACACGAGTTTCATATGGCTTTGTGCTTTGAGTGGTCCTTTAGTTCCAGCCTCCCAAGGGAAAATGTACATGAGGCAACCACTGCACCTGGCACCTCTCACACAACTCTACCTGCTCACCCCGTCTTCACCACCACAACCCTGTACTGGGAGAGATATTTATGCCCCTTAATCTGGTGGCTCCAGCCTTGTCTGGAAGCCTGAGTTACCACTACAAGCAATTGGAAAAGAGAGGCTCTTCCAAAGTGTGCCTTAGCCCCCAGGTTGAAATCGCCCACTGTGGGAGCTGTTCTTTCTCTTGACTATGTAGAAAGGTCCGCTATCTGTAAAAACTCATTGGGGTGTCTACATGAGCTACACAAAGGTAGATGGTGTGCATACTCATTGTAAAGACTGAGCAGATAAGTTTAGCTGATGGAATTTGATACAGGCAGCAGTGGATGCCAGGGTCTAGCAGAAAAATTCAGCTGTAAAAAGAAATTGGTATAGTAAGGATTATACTCTTCTTTAATGTTGGGTTTACATTCTTAAATATAGGCTAAACTTGTCACAATTTAACATACTACTTCTGGGACCCTTAGTAATGAATGGAACCCATTCACTGTTCCATGCTGACATCTGCCATACAGACAGCTTGCTCCCAGACGGTGCAGGAGAGTCACGGGTGGACTTTATGTTGCAGTGTGGGAACGATAACATTCATGTGAACTAAGAAAACCTCCCCAAAACCCGAGCTGCAAATTCCAGTGACCCTGATGAAACCAAATACCAGCAAAACTTTTTATTTATTAGCAGGAATTGCAGAAATGTTTTTCAATACCTTTATTTTCTCTTTTGTCTATGCAATAATTGTTATGTTGTTTACATAGTATTTTAACTTAAAAAGCAAAACTAATAAAAAGACATAATCTGAGGTTTTTTTATTGCTGGAATTGGAACCCCCCAAAATAAATACGTTTTCAGTGGAAATTCAGAAAGATTCCTTATTTCAAACCACAAGCTAGCTTTTTCTTTATTCTTCTGGGATAGAGCCTACTTTCTCAAGTGCAATCTATATATTTTTGTTTGTTTGTTGTGTTATCACACTTAAATGCAGCTTTCCTAGCAGTATTTTTTACTTTATGCAGTATGTAATGTGTCTTTATCATGATGAAAAAATAAATACTGCTTTTGAAAGAAGATACTGAGTGATTATTCAGAATACAGATGAACTGAAACCTGTGATTTACCAGAAGACATTTCCACAACAGGACACCATCCATGCTAGGTCTTCTTGTGAATTTTAGCAGTCATTCCCAGCAGCATCAGGGAAGTAATAAAGTGTAATTTTGGGATAACTGAGTTTGAACTCCAGAGCTGGAAGAGCTGGTGACTTCCTTGAGAAGCTGCAGCAGCATGACAGCAGCACAACATTTCTGGTAGCCGGATTAGGACACTCCCCCAGACTCCATGCTGGTCTCAGCCCCAGTGGGCTTGGCTTGGCTCCAGCAGAGATGTCCTCACTTGTCCTACTGAAGCTGCTCCTTGCTGGCATAGGAAGCTCCTGCTGAAGTTCCATATCTCACCTGAACCAGGGCAGAGCTAAGTATCTAATCACTGTGTGCAGGGCACCTGGAGGAACCTAAAGCCCGTCAAAATGGGGAATTTTAATCTACCCTTATGAGTTCAGGTGTTTCCCCCAACTTTGGTAGAAGCAAATTTTGTTGTGTTGCATCTGCAATACAACGTTCATAGCTTTGAGAGCTAACTTTCAATTTAAAGTTCTTGTGTTAAGCTAAAGCTGCCTTAGGCCTTCACTGGATCTTGGGCTGAATAAGGACATGAAATTTTTGCCAAATTCTTCACTAGCTAGACTCCCTGTCTAACAAGGGAAATACAGATAGCATACACTACAGAAACACAACTTTGCAGCCTGTTTCTCATGCATGCATGCCTTGTTCTGTACAGTAATGCCAACAAGTTGGAATAGTCAGCCATTCAGATGAGCATATTTATCCTCTTTGGTTTGGTCCTTGCTACTCAAAGAATTAATATATCTTCTTTTTTTTTTTTTTCTTAAAAAAAAAGAAGAGATTTTTCATAGAACAGAATGGCTTCTGTTGGAAGCAACCTTAAAGATCATCTAGTTCCAACCCCTCTGCTATATGCAGGGACAATTCCCACTACACCAGGTTGCTCAGAGCAACCTATTCCAGAGCAACCATATTTCCTTCCAAATGAAGCAGTGCTCTTATTTAACAGGTTGTCACAGTTTAGGGTCAGGGCAGCTAGCTAGACCTATAACTGATGCTCTCTGTTAAGTCCCCTCCCTTCCCAAAGGGGAAGAGAAAGGGAATAAGGGAGAGAGACTTAGTGATTAGAAAAGGAAACTAGAACAGCTTTAATGAAAATGAAAATAATAGTAACAAAAAAAAAGAATATATACAAATATACACAAAAGCAGTACTGAACTCAATGCCCCTGGTGGCAATTACATCACTGTCACCACTGAGGCTGTGGAGCAGGCACCAGGAAAGACCCAGACTGGGCCCAGCAGCAAATGGGAGCTGTGTTCAGGAGCTGGATTCTGGTCCTAGATTCAGGAACACACAGATCAGGATTGAAGGCAGAATGGACAGTCCTCCTCAGATGCTGGCCATTGAAGGACAGAGGAAGACACCAGAAAAAGACTGGAGCAGAGCAGGGCCCTCGTGATCCCTCAGCTTTACACCAAATATGATGTACATGGGCTGGAATCCCTCGTTGGTCAGTTTGGGGTCACCTGTCCTGTCTGATCCTCCCTTCAGGTGCAGCCTTTTACTTTCTGCACCCCCCAATGTGATACATGAGATCCAGCAGTGGCCTTGGTCTGCACACCAATGCCTGGTAGTAACTCTAAACATGGGGTGTTATCACTGCCAGCAGCAGACACTGCCTGTGAACACAGGCTGCTGACTTCAGACAGTGCAGTTAGAAGAACTGAGCTGAAAAGTAAAATCACTAAACAGAATTACTTCTGGTCTCAGACCAGGACACAGGTGGAGGAGATATTTTTTGCCCTTCAGAAATGCTCTGAACACACTGTATAGACAGCAGCTCAACAATTGCTAAGTGTTCAAGGATGGCATAAAGCTCCTCCCATCTGGCATTGCTATGTACCTATATATTTAATGGCTGGCTAGCATTATCAGTTTGTCCTTGTGCTCACACGATTGAAAGGTTTTATAGATCTGCAACATGAAAAGTATCTCTGTGTCTCTTCAGCTTAAAAAGTATGTAGTTCCTGAGGTCATTCAGGAGGTCACCATTATGGTTTTTTAAAACAATGTATTTTTAAAATATTCTTGAAGAATGCAGAATCTTCTTCTAGCTCATTTTAAGATCTGTAAAAATCCTTCCGTGCAAATTCATTTAATATTTCCCTTGCTCTTTTCTGGAGTGCATTGCCCAGTCACACTGCTGTTAACGCAATTTCAGCAGATGTCCAATTTGTACTTACTCTCCTAGGGACTCCAGCGCAGCAGGTAATGAAAATGCAGGAATTAGTATTCTGGTCTCTTATTCTAGGAACTTTAACTTTGTTTATTTATGGTCTTAGTCAAATATGCTGAACTATGTAACAGTCATAATTTATTTGGTCATTCACTAACAGGCCTTGAAAACCTTAAGTGTTTAAAGCTCAAATCTGATTTTGCATTTCCTTTCAAAGACTTCTTCAATAAACGGGATTTCCAAACCAGAAAATATTCTATCAAGAATACTAGGAGGGAAGTATTCTATGTCTTAGACTATCTCTAAAATTGATTTAAGGATTGGTCTGAAATTCCTTTAAAGGTAGTGAAAATGATATTTCAAACCTAAATTTATAAAACCTGATTTTTGAAACTGAGTTTCAAAACCTCATTTATGTATTTCTTATAGAAAGTTGCTGTGGCACAGGCATTCTTTAATAAAAATGGAACTAGTTACATAATAACAGTTACTGTATTAAATGCTCCAATTTCAAGCTGACAAATTATTTCTGTTGCAGTTGAAAGAATTTCAGTTTCAGAACCATTACAAAGAGAACAGGATAAAAAGAACTGGGCACCTTTCATGTATTTTGATATAAAAGGTGATGACATAAGAAAAAAACCCTAACTTTTATTCATTGTATCTTCTTAGATGAGTAATAAGAGCAGACATCTTAGCATTTTTGTTCTCCATTTGAGTTTGGAGAGTATTGTCTCAAGTAGTGGGTGCACAGAGATGAGCTCTCTCAGCTCACTCTGAAATCAGTTTACCCTCTCCAAGACGAAGCTGGTCCAGAGAACTACCCTTCATATCAATACAATTCTCTGAAATCTTTCTGTCCACTGTCACAGTCATAGCCTAAACACAGACTAAACTAATCCATTTGGTTTGTCAATACAGTATTTCTCTTTGTACCTAGCAGGAAGAGGATAATCCTAGAAAGAGGATTACTTCTCCAAAAATGAAAAAATATTATGCATTGAAGAATCACAGTCTGGCTGAGGTGGGAAGGGAACTCTGGTGATGGTCTTGTCCAACTCTCTGCTCAAAGCAGGGTCACCTATGACAGGTTGCTTAGTCATGCCCAGATGGGTTTTGAATTTCTCCAAGGATGGAGATTCCACTGTATTATTAGACTTTATGTAGAGCAAGGGCAAAGCATTAGTTTGTTTTGACAGACTGTGTGGAAATGAAACACAGAAAAGTCTGACAAGGTCTTGGACCTCCACTGAGGGCTGTGGCTCAAGGAAGGTTCTCCAGTCCTTGGTGACTAGACCCTTCGTCATTACTAAGGCGGGCAGGATTTCAAACTCCTAGTCCCACAATTACCCAACATTATCAGTGGTATGATAATTCAAGGACCAGCAGAGACACGTATCTTAAGTGTTGTGGAGAAAAAGGCCAAACATCCCTGCAAGAAGATTTTCCCACCCAAAGCTTATAAAATGTCTGGTTCATTAATAGCACAGATACAACTTTTTAGCTTAAATAACTAAAGGTTTGTCCCCACACACAAGAAAGAGCAGAAGGGAACATATCACACAGGAGGAAGCCCTGGCCACCTCATCAGAGTAATGGAGACCTCAAGTCCCTTACCCACAGGCTGCCCTGGGGAGCCTCAGCCCATGGGCTGAGGAACACCCATTATCATGATCAGGATATGGTCCCCATCACCCCACAGGCTGAGGGGTGGTCACTGGCAGGGGTGTAGGGATCACCATGGCAAGGGAAGGCCTTTTCAAGATTGCACAGGAATTACTATGGGATGTTCAAGGAAGGATGGGGAAAGGATCAAGTTATTTTGGGGAGGAGAGAGAATAAAAACAATGAGATAAGGGGACAGAAAGGGCTGCTCTTGTGCAAGCAGGGCACAAGGTCAGTGCACCTGCTTGGCCATGCCCTGTGTGTGACCAGTGCAGTCTGTCATGGCCTCTCACTACACCCCGTTTCTAGCCATTTTCCCAGTTTAGGTGTGTGTGTGCAGCGGAGTGTGTGGGAGAGAGTCTCAGTGACAGCCCCTGGAGAACCAGGGGCTGGAGGTCCATGTCTGCATGATGACAGTGACTGGAGGGACTGAGCTGGCTGCTGAAGGGACAATAGGGTCCAAGCCAACTGCCTGAAAGACTGTGGGCTCTGGGGCTCAACTGAGACCCACCTGCATGCATGTGTGTTGGTCTATGGGAGCATGTGCTTGGCCCTGCTGCTGGCTGGACTTGGGTGCACAAAGCTGCAGCAGCCTGCCCTCCATCAGACTGCCAGACTCAGCAGCCACTAACAGTGTTCAGCAAGCCATCACAGGGGAATAATTCATAAATTGTGAAAAGATTGGAGACTGCAGTATTTCGCTGCTTTCAGATAGATTTTCTCATTAAGTTATAGGAAGGCAGATTGTCCAGCCTGACTGGAATATACAGGCTGGGTTGCAGCACAGCCCCCAGAGCATCCTCCCGGACTCAGAGAGGACCCGATGTAAAAGAGGCCGTCATTAAATCCTTCTGATACCCGACAGATGGCATTCATTGCAACCTTTACATCAAAAATATCAACCCTTGGGTTCTGTTGCTAATTTATTTCGAAAGGTCAGGCAAGGATTTGTGTGCCCTCAAGGAATCGATTGCTTTATAGGAAGCTGCAGTTTCAGTATTCAAATAACCCCACATAAGCAAAATGCTGCAATTTTCCCAGTTAAACTCTATCTAAACACCAATTACACAACTGATTATTAAATGAAGATAAACCATGTAAGCTTCCATGAAGAATACTAATTGTTTTTTTCAATTAAAATGAAGACACTTGGGTCCAAATTAAGAACCCAACAAGAAAAGGTAAGCAAATTAGTTTCACTGAGAAATGCAGCTGCTGCATACCTGAAATCTTCAGGATTGAACAATGCAGGCTAAGTCAACAATTTTAATAATCGAAATGGAAATATGCCTTAAAAGGTACTTGTACATAAAGCCAATTCAGGGAGCAAATGAAAACTAGCCCTTGCATTTTAATATCACAAGCTGGTTGCACTGAGCTCTGACCAGCATCAAGTGCTTTATATTTTATCTGACTATATAAGTTCTGCTGTCTGACAAGAATTTTAACAAGCTATGCAGCTTCCATCAAATTCTAAACTGCTGTTCTTCACCTTTCACAGCAGTGTTTATTGAAAAACAGATTCCAAAGAATGCTCCTTGCACTGAGCAGAGCTCACATGGGTATGCAAATGTCTACATTAAGAACAAGAACCAAAAAAACCCAAACACATTTTGAGTGATTTGGATATGCACTAAAGGAGTTTTCTTGTGGCTGGCATGTGTTTAAAGGCAACAGTTTCCTTTTAGACTCCAAATAAATGCTGTATATTCATGTAGGACCCTACTGAATAATCAACAGCAGCTATAAGTTGGCAAAGTGATCACCCACCTATAAGCTATGTTTGTGAGGCATCTGCTAAGTGCACTGTTACTCCCATTGACACCTCCTCCCTTTCCCGCTGCATTAAGACTCTCTAAACCACAGTGTCCGATACTGCATGACACTGGTCTTCACAGGCATACAAGCAGGCAGTCTACATATGGTTTGACCCAAGTAGCAACCTGATGTTTGTTTAGCTTATCAAAGTGAAAAGTGAAACAAAATATTGTTATTTCCTCTCTGTAAAACTTGTGTAATCTGTCTGATTATGTGGGTACAGCATAAATGAGGCAAAAAAATGCCTACAGGTAAATGCTGGAAATTTCAAAAGACCATGCTAAAGTCTTTAACTTGGAAAAAACTCATGGAAACTGCATGCTCAAAAAAAGTCCCAAAACAACTAACCCCCCCAAAAAAAACCAACCCCCCCCCAACCAGATACAGTACTGAATTACTGAGAAACTTGCTGTACTACAGTGCATGATTACACTGAAGTTGGGAGGAAAGTTTCTAGTCTTACAAACTTTTCTGAGTAATTTCTCGAACTGCATTTGGTTCCAGGCAGTTGCTCCTCCTCCATTTAATGCAAAATGGAACAATCCTCTTATCAAATGAATCTTGCTAATATATTGATGTATGTATAAATATAGCCATGTATATATATATAAATAAAATATATATTGCACATATTTTCCTTTTTTTTGTTGTTTTTTGTATACATGTATATAAGGTTTTTCACAACTCCAAGTTAAAAAAATCAGGTTAAATCCTACTCCATCAAGATAAAATTCTTTAGCAGGCAAAGAGAAATATTATTATTACACTACAGTTGCGGTTTCTTTCTTTGAGAAACACTGAAGGCTTTTAATACAAGTGCTATGCAAGACCCTCTCATTTTTCTCAGTTTTCATTCATTGCTAACAGCCATGCTTTGTCTTTTGGGTGTTTAAATCTACTAGACATCAAAGAAATGTACCTTTGATGGAGAAATTCAGTGCATAAGAAAAGAGGAAATGTTACATATACCTCTGTCAAGGTCTTTAAATTAGTCATTGCTGTTGATCATGGACATGTGTTAGAAAAACCTAGAGGTCCTACTGTCTCAAGATACTAGCAAAGCTTGATGATCTTAGGGAAATAGTAAAAGTCATGAAAGTTTGAACATCCTCATCTTATTTCACTCACAAGGGGCAACACCTTCATCTGTAATTCCTTGAAAACCTTCTAGCACTATCATTTTATCTAAGGTGATAGCTAGTCTTAGATTCATAGGGCCACAACCTGCACAGAGAGGAAAATTTAATACAGTTATCTGATATATATTACATCAGCCTTCTCTTGACAGAATAGGAAAAGACACAGAGAGGATGAATGATGTATATGAGCCTTATTTCTTCTAAAAGCAGAAAGAAGGTTAGTCTGGCTGCAAGAATATTTGCTTCAGTTTGATATTGTGATTGTGCATTACTTATCAGTTATTGGCCTGGAAACTTAGCAATGTTGAGATGTCTAATAAGACAGAGGATTTCTTTGACTAAATGCACATCTCTGGCCCAGCCTAAATTCCCCTGAAAGTCACAGGAGAGAAACAGGTCCATGCAGGGCAGCTTTCTTGACCATAACACAAACATCTAAACCAGGTGAGGGAAGAAGAACAGAAAGGAACAAGTGCTCCCTTGACAAGCTTGTCCAACAGCCCAGTTTACTACAAGTGCTATGGCTGACCCATCCCAGGTTAAGTTCCTAATACATGGAGCTAATTAGCATGTGGAACCACAAAGATTAGGGACTGATGGTGCAGGCGGAGCATCTCAGACAAGGTAATACAGAAAGATTAGTTTATGTCTTCCTTTTGTTGAAAGTTGAAGGCTGGTCCCAGTAGACACATTTGTAGATGGAAAGCTGAATAACTGGGCTAATGGGTCACTGATAACTAAACACATCACTCCCTGGGCTTTCAAGAAAGGTCATCTAGATTTTCTGTTCCAACCGGATTATGTAAAGATTCCTCATCTCTTCCTTCTAACAATGTTTAAACATACTAGAGTTGCACATGTTTGAACATAAATATGAGGTTAAGTACAGTTATACATGTTAAATATGTTGTTAGTATAGCATTTATAAGACCAGAATGCAGAGATACTGGCATGCTTTTAGATGATAAGTTAAACTTAAGCACCAGCACACTATTGCATTGCAAATAAATCATTTTCCTTGTTGAAGAAAATGAGTGATGCAATGCTATTTATTCATACTGGCAGTGTTTGCCAGCTATACTGACTACAATGTTTACATCATCTGTTACTTTGTGCTAAAATCTGATGAAACTAAAAATAGATGATCAATTACTACAAAGTCTTCTTGCCTTTCTATTGGCAAACAATACTCTTCATTCACTTCCAGTGGTGACTGAATGGCAAAATACAATATAACAAAAAAGTCATGAATGCTTCAGAAAATGTAAACTTCCTATCTATTAATTCTGAACTGTTAGGATGGGCTGAAGCAATGGGCAGTTATAAAGTACATTCCAATTAATTCACCTGGAATACTGCATCCAGATCTTGATCTCTCAGCATAGGAAGGACATGGATCTGATTGAGCAGGTCCAGAGGAGGACCATGAAGATGATCAGGGGGCTGGAGCACCTCTCCTACGAGAACAGGCTGAGGGAGTTGGGATTCTTCAGCCTGGAGAAGAGAAGGCTCTGGGGAGACCTAATAGCCACCTTCCAGTACCTGAAGGGAGCTTACAAAAAGACTGTTCACAAGGGCCTGTAGTGAAAGGACGAGGGGTGATGGTTTAAAATTAGAAAAGAGTGGATTTAGATTGGATGTAAGGAAGAAGTTCTTTACCATGACGGTAGTAGAACACTGAAACAAGTTGCCCAGGGAGGTAGTTGAGGCCCCATCCCTGGGAGGCATTCAAGGTAAGGCTTGATGAGGCTCTGAGCAACCTGCTCTAGTTGAGGATGTCCCTGCTCTCAGCAGGGGGGTTGGACTAGATGACCTCTAGAAGTCCCTCCCAAACGAGGCATTTCTGTGATTTCTGTGATGGTATCAGGAAGACTAAGTTACTGTAAAAGAATTATTACAGGAGGCTGTACAAGTGGCTGGGAAATCTACCATGCCTGAATGCTGTTTGGAATTCAGCTGAAATGGATGGAGTGATGCAGAGGAAACTATATGAATTCCTCTTTCCTTCTGGTGGATGGCAGATGAATTTATCAGACCTGTAGAGTACTAATTCATTTCAGCCATACAATGTCATATATCATGTAATTCATGGCATGGATCATTATAATTGTTTCTAGAGATCGTTCTATAGCAAAACCCCAGCTCCCAGGCTTAGTTTGGGTATATGCTCACAACTCACAACTTGATGTTTCTAAATGTTATTTCTAATCCAACATAACTGTTTTCCTCCACTTTTTTCAAGTCCTTCCATATCAGGCAAAATTCAGAAGCAAGTTTTAATTTCATCCCCATCTCCAATTTTTTTTCCCCCATTGGATTCACAAGTTAACTGCTTCTGGTCCACAAAGAAACAATTATTCTTTCTGTTGCAGTCCTGCTGATTATTTAACATTAGCTCTTGAATGCAAGAAAGGTATTTTGAAAGGTATAAATGACAGGGCGAACCTCTCTGTGTAATTCAGAACAGCCATGCTTCACGTAAAACAAAAGTATTCAGTTTGTGCTATTTATTTTTGTGCATCAATATGGTATCACCATAAGCTAGAAAAACATTCTAAGTGCCCACATCCAAAAATGAATACAAATCATGGTTTCAGTTTCTCCATCTTTCCTAATGAGTGTTATTATTTGGAAAAATAGTAAAACTTAGAAACTGCTGTGATACCCTCCCCACAAATATTTATATTCTATAGAAGTTTTTCTGAGAGGATGAATACGAAATCTCACTCAAAATCATTTGTCTGAGAAAAACAGCTGAATTTTAAACAGGTTCATTTCCAATCTGTGTATGGCAGGTGATTTGCAAGCCCTGATCACACCTACTGTCCCTGCAGCAACCTTGCTCAGTCAAACGCCGTTGGCATTGGCTAGTGATCACTCATGAGCAACAGGTGTCAAAAACAACTGCTGGAAAAGGCTGAACTGTGGAGCACTCAGGGAAACTAGATATTACAGATATAGTGGCAGAAAGCTAATGCTATCAATTTTTATTTTTTTTTTTAAGTGACGTGGATATTTGGGTTTGG
>JAAGNO010020625.1:46553-58420 GCA_033439905.1 Ceryle rudis | reverse complement strand
TTCTATTTTTTTTTTCAAGTGACATAGATATCCTCATTCTGGTTTCAGAAAATTAAAAAAAAAAGAGACAGATATGTTTATTTATTTGGAAGCTGTCTAGTCTACCTGATTACAAATTTCAATCACATTAATGGAAAAAATGGATATTGAAAGTCACCTTTAAAAATTAGAATTTTTGTGGACTCCTAATATGTTATTTATTCAATGTTGTGCCCACTGGACCACGTGATGCATCACTACAAAGCCCAAAACAATAATTCAGTGGGATAACACGGACATGATGAGCAATATGAATTTGAGAAGAGATATTAGATTGAGGGAACCCATGGTGCAGCAAGCATGATGGGAACTGTATAAAGACCAAAAACTGTGATGATTAACTCTCCATGACATTCATGTATCACAGAGGGTAGAATTGATCTTACTAGTTGAGGAATAGTTCAAGTAGCCTGTTAAAAATTATCCTTTTGCCCTCTCAAAAATATTCTTTCTGCTTCTTCCTGTGTTAAAGAAACTCTAGGTTGCAAGGAAACAAATGCTAGAAGCTTTGCGGGAATTAAGGTGCAAAAGAGTTACTGTGGCATCTTATTTCTAATGCTGTATTTCTTAGCAGCACTGGCAGCATGATAGAGAAGATAGCACTTAATTTAGTTCTGCTTTCAAACTGTAGAGAAACTCTGGAATAATTCTGTTCTGATCTAGTAAACAGACTCAGTTTCTAAGCCCTAAAATCAGGTTTTGCTATAGTTGGTGGTTTGTTTTTTTTTTTTGGTTTTGTTTTTGTTTGTTTGTTTGTTTTAATTATAAACTATAAGTATAATAAATGAGCTTAAAAATATTACCTGTGCATTTTTTGAGACAAAAAGCATTAGCCAGAAAGACCACTTGCAAGAAGAATTTCACAATGAGGTAGAAATAGAAATACACTATTTATATACAGAATATAGAAAGCATCAAGGTTCTGCAGTTAAAAAAATTCTGGATTTAATATATATCTTTAAGGTAAAAGTGAAGTGCTGGAGGGGTAGAAGGGCCCAAAAGCTAGAAGCTGAGAATAAAATTCATCATAAACTGAAAAACAGGTTGATTTGAGTTCATTCTGTTCATTCTGGTTTGATTTCATGGAACTAAGCATGTCTAGAGGATACAACTTCAGTCTCTGAATCTCAAAAATACTTGTTTATGACTGAAATACAACAAGGCTTGTGTGTGCATGATTAAGTTAATTTCTTGAAGGTAATGAGATTTGGTAATGTTGTCACTTTGACTTAGGACACTGTGTACTTCATCCAAAATGCTAAGTACCAGTATCTTTGATATCATTCTAGTGGACATTAGTTTCTTCTGCTTCACCTCCACTGTTGTTAGCACTTATATAGTCATGCAGTGAGCTAGAAAATGGAAGTATCTAGATGAAAATTAACCAAAAGGAAAAAAAAAAATCAGAATCAGCTTTCTGAGCTGGTAAAAGATGGCTGAGGGAAGAGAGGACTACCCTCTTCTCTGACAGCATAGTGCTGATCTTGTTCAATTTACATTCTTGCATTGGGAAGTAAATTCTTTATCAAAAAGCTGTTAATTTTAATATTCAATTTTAATATTCAAGTTTTAGCTAACTAATCTATAAGTTATTGTTTACTGTTTATGGGAGGGAAGAAGGGAGGGAGGGAAGTTGAGGGAGAGGGTACATGTATCATAAAAAAAAATATCCAATGCCTAAGGCCTGCAACTGCACGAAAATATGCAATCGCATAGAATTACAATGGCACAAAGTGAGACAATTTTAAACTGTAAAAAGTCCAGCAAGCTGAAAAAAATAAGTGGTCAGAAAATGATCAGTCTGGCTTTAGAACCCTTCTGGTGATCCGAGCAATACCACCTGTCATGAGGAAAAATAGCCAGACCAGGCATTAGTCTTATTAATAAAATGTGATTTTTTTTTTAACTTGTTTGAGTGTTCATAGCAAAACAAAGGCTTTTAAATATGTAATTAAATATTACCTGCCACACCTACTGGCTGCACTGTAAATAGTGCCAATTTCTTGACAAATTTTCTTTGAGTAATTCTGTGCTGCAGTCAGCAAATGATTCTTAAAAATTCTGCAGTCAGAAGAAATATGCTGTGAGTTTTACACAGTCATTAAAAGAGGTAGAAACTTTAACCACCTTATTAGTTGCCAAAAGTATACATTACCACTTTGGATTTTGAGGCAGGACCTTGAACAGCTTGTCAAAGAAGAAATATTATCTGAGTAACCCATGCCAGAGCCCTCTGTAGAACCAACAGAACTTTACTAGACACAAGAGGGGTATGTTTTATTTGCAATAAAAATATGATTTCATTAAGGAGCTTTATCATATACAACATTACATAAACTATATCTTTTCTTCACTGCACAAATTCCCATTGAGATCAATTGGGCAAGTGTCCAGTTCCCAGACTAGGGGTTCTCTGTAATAAGAGAATATGAAACAGCAGAAAATATCTGTATTTCAAATAAATTATGATTTCTAGCTAGTGTGAAAGATCTTGTTTCCCCAGTGAAATCCAGAGCCATAATTCCATAGCCTAAAAAGGCCTTTGGGTGTTCTCAGGAGTGTCTCCTGGCTCTTCCACCCCAAAATAGTGCTGAGGATTGCAAAAGAAGATCCGTGTCAAGCAGAAGGGAAGTTTTCAAGGGTAGGAGATCATATATAACAGGAAATGTCTTTTCTGCTAATACTGAGAAAAAAGTGAAAGACTCTATCTAGTTGTCCTTTACTATTTTTATACGCACCTCATTATTCAGATACAGTATATTTGATGTAATACCAGTAGGTATCTACCTAAATCCTGTTAATATCAGTGATCCAGACTCTCTATTCAGTTCTGTAGAGTTACAGGAAATTAAAATACTGTATGTTCTAATACTAAAATCGCATCTATGTAAGTGGCTTATTTACAGTGATGGAGTCAGTCTTGCCCAACTGAGTAGAAATTCATTTAATTTTCTATATGGATTCTGTATACTATTGAATTCTGTCATCCCTCTATAGGTTCCTCCTGACTCCCTTCCTCTCTGATTCTGTCTAAGACTGTTCTTTTTATCACCTTCACTTTCAGCTTTTAGCTCCACAGTTAAATCAATAAGAACGTCCTATATATAACCAAGAGAAAGAAAGAGGAGACCTAAAGCAGATTTCTACATTTAGTCAGAAGAATTATGCCCCAAAAATGATTATTTCCCTACATCAATTTTAACAGGATCCTTAGTATCTGCACTGTACACTTCTAACAGGTGAGATGAATCCCTTTGTAAGAGTCAAAGGTCCCTTTGAGAAGTGATGAAGTACCTTCTGGAGAAAGGTATGTGCGACCAGAAGTGTGTTTCTCTGTTCCTATCTTCCTTTACTGAATTTAGTAATAAAATACAGCTTCTGCCTTATTACCTATGTCAAGTATCTAACTTTAGAAATCAGTGCATTATCTGGAGACTGTACAAGCCATAAATTTCATTAATACTATGACATTTAATTACAAAAATATAGTACCTAAGTCCACATATAAATTTTTGTTTTCTCTACACTTTCAAAGTTACTGAGTTCATTCAGCTATCTGTTTCCTGTGGAAAGCATATCTTTGCAGCACTTACACCTGAACTGTCTTTGTTTTGTTTTTAAGAGGTCCATTGAAATTGAGAATGTACAGTGTCAATGTGTTCTGATACATGTGAACAAAAAACAAACTATTGAAAGGGAAATAAGGTAAATCAGATACAGTGGTGAATTCTCTGCAAGACTGTAAACATGGTACCTTACCCAGAGGTCAGTACTAATGCAATCTTGTTAACTGTCTTCATTGTTGACTTGTATGTGGAGAAAAAGTAAAATCTTAGCAAATCTGTGCATTATAAAGTCTCAATACAGAAGGACCCTGACAGGTTTGAGAACTGGGCCAGCAGAAATCACATGGAGTTCAGAAATGGGAAGTGCAAAACTCTATGCCCAGGTGGGATAGCCCTGTACAACAGTACAAGCTGGAAAATGACAGGCTCAGTAGCAGCCATGTCAAAAAAACAGGGAGCTACTGTTGGTACCTGGCTAGACATCAGCCAACCATGTGCTTTCAGTGCAATTAGTGTAAAATGCACCCTGGGATACCTTAGGGTGACTGTCATCTGCAGAAGACAAGGTGGTGTCCCCCCACATTTAACACTGGTGAGGCAACACCAAATATTCTGTGTCCAGTTTTAGCCCTGCCCCACTTCAAGAGAAATACTGAGAGACTGGAGAGTCCAGCAGAGGACTATCAAGATGTTGAGGGACATAGAGCTCATGGCCCATAGGGAAAGGCTGAGGAAAACATGCTTGTTTAGTCTGATGAAGAGGAGATAGAGGAAAAATCTAATAGTTGTCAGCAGCTGCTTGAAGGAGACTTACAGAAGCAGCAGAGTGAAACTCTTCTTGGTAACAACAAATGGTGTAACAAGGAACAACAGTGACAGTTCCTAGCTTGAGACATTCTGCCTGGACATGAGGGATATCTGTTTCACTGTTACAGCAGTGTGGGCCTGGCACAGGCTTCCCAGGGAGGCTTGACAAATCTCCATCCTTGGAGGCATTCAGGACAACTCAGTACAGCCATGCACCCCTCATATAGTGTCAGCAACAGTGATACTTTAAGCAAGAGGCTGGACAAGAGAACTCCAAAACTTTCTCCCAACCATTTAAGTGACACTCTAAGACTTCCATGTAGTCCTGATGCATAGGAAAAGTAGGAATGATTGAGGACTTAATTTTCAGAAGTTAGTTAAATAACTTCAAGACCTTTTAAAATTATACCAGTTATGAAAATGGTAACAGATTTGTATCCTCTTCCTCTTTTTTCTAACTTCGTTTCCCCAGGACAGATCAACTGGCAGATAAGACACAGAATGAGTAGTGTTCAATTGCCTGAACACTGGTGTTCAGGACTAAATTTCTCAGATGCCCTGTGGTATCTGAGACACCCAGCTGGGATCAGCAAATGTGAAACAAAGTTTACAGAGTCCCAAACCCTACTGGGGAGACAGCCTGAAACCTATATTTAAAAGTCTGCATCCCACACTATGAGTAAAATAAGTTATTATACACCCGAGAAAGCCCAATGCCAGAATGGCTAGAATAACATTTCAGTCAAGCTTCTTTGTTTAAATATGTCAGTTGTGATAAGCATTTAATGGTAACAAGAATTTGCTACTGCTGATTAAAATATAAAACTGCAGTATCTCATTTAAAGCTATATGCAGGATCTTAGGACATTTCCTACAAGTATTTGTCATCAAACACAGACTGAAAAGGATTTATGAATATCCTGGAGAGCATTACTGCATTTTAACCACTATTTTCCTTTAACCCTGTAATCTGTGTCTTCAGGACTAGCACCAGTGATTATAAATAACATTCATTCAAATTAATAATTGCAATATTACAAATTTTGGAAGAAGAAGAAGAAGATACAGGATTATCTGTGCAGGGTTATTATTTGTTGGTGTGCAATAAATTGAAGTAGATATTGAACAGCCAAAGAAAAACAGAAGATAAGCATAGCTTTTTATTTTCCAAATATGTGGACAGTAATCTTCAGCAGGTTTGAGTGTTAAAAAGACTGGACTTGCAACGGTTAAGACATGAAGAAAATACGAAAGCCTCAAATTCATAATGAATTATACAAATAGCTGTTACTATGCCCACACTCCAGAGGGATTCAAGAGTTGACAAAGACACTGAAGAAATACAGGGATTTAGCTAAGATGCAGGGAGTGATGGCTTTTTTTCATAATTAATTCCATGTTTAAACATCTGTACTGTTTTTTCTTCCTTTGGTAGTTTTTTGTTTTTTATTTTTTTTCTAAAATATGAATCATCCAAAGACTAACAAAGACATAATGATTTAAGTCAATCACTGCTTATTATACCTATCAGGAAGCACAAGTGCTGATATGATGGTATACATATGCACTACCTATTTGTCAGTTGTGCTTATTTATCCTTGTTTTTTTTCCCAGGCTTTTCTGATTTTGAGACTGGTTTGGTTCAATTAAATAAAAGAAGATATTCTCACTGAATTCAGGTCTTTGGTTTGATGAAGACTTCACAAAGTAAATTTGGACTAAAATAATATGAACATCTGTCCCTCTCAATTTCACTGCCTGGACTCTGGAATGAGAACCCACAACATGCACAATTTTATGGATGACTTCCAAAGACTTTAAAAAGCTTAGGAAAGGTAAAGACAAAGTATACAAAGAGAGGAGGTATCCTCGGATGATGGCACCAAAAATTAAACATCACAGATGAAACTGTGACACAAACACTTGAACCTGTGTACAATCACCAAAACAGTGTTTGATTTTTAGAATTTCTCCTCAAAACGCTAGCAGTGAAAAAGCAGCTAGTAACCTTCAGTGACCTTTACTGACAGCACTCCCATCTTTAAGGATCTGAGACTGATTTTCCACAGCTACCAGTGTAAAGACCTTTTTCCCAGGAGTGTACAATGATACTAAGTTCGGAGAATTTGAAGGCAGCCACTTTTACAGGGTTAGATTTCAGCTGTGTGATGTTCACAGCTCCCAGTTAATGTCTGCCATTTTACGCCCTGGAGTCACCTGCAGTTTCAAAACAGACTAAGCAAAGAGAGGGCAAGTTCACAGGGGCAATTCTCTGAAGAGAAGTATCAGACTCAGAGTTCTGTCAGGATGAAATACATAAATCAAAGTTAATAATGAATTACTAGTACATTTAGTGCTGGATCTGCATTCTTCTCATGCTACAGCCGAAGTATGGGCTGTTTTCTTTGCTCCTCATATGGATCATTTTTGGGGAAAGTGGGCATATGCAAAGGAGGAAAAGAAGTTGAACTGGCTGACATGGTCTTTCAGAGGGACACCAGTTCTATTTCATTTTTTAACCATAATTTAGATTCCCATTTTTCATTTTTTTTCTTACTGTCTGAAGCAATTCTTGCTCTTAGGTAGACAGTTTAAAGATATCCTCTCCACCATCATTTTTCCCACATATCTTTGAAATTCTGAGCCTGTTCTTCTGTGAAACCAGAGTATTATTCAGCCAGGTAAGAAGATACAAGAAGAAAAATCTTACATTACACTGTACAAACCAATGCAGAGGAAGTGCTGCTCGTACACAATATAATGAAACACCTGGAAGTAGTGTACTCCGTAATACTTCTGTCTTGAAGAATAACCCTTTGGGTTTTATATAAAGCTGAGAACTTGAGTACTGTAATACACTTTGGAAATTTAGCCATACCTTTCCTTCACCTGCTTTCCTTCCTGTGCTGCATGCCAGCTCATCTGAAGGGCTGCATTTCCCCCCCACCTGACAGAAACATTGAGACCTTTCTATATACTTTTAGCTGATAAAGTCAAGATAGGACTAAATACCTTTATGGTCTCTCTACTCTCAGTAGAAAGAAATTCTATTGAAAGAGATTTGCAAAGTAATTTATTGTATTCATGCCACCATATGATACAGACCACTGTAGATATAGCAGTTATGTGACTGAATATAAATTAATAAATTGATCTACATATGAAACTTGGCTTCTGTAATTTTATGAATAGGCTGTAATTTAACACCTTTAATAGTCTCCTGAAGATGTTGCACTGTGTAAAATATTTATTCAAAGTGATCCACTGTCCAGTAGAAGCCTTTGAATTCAAAAGTGTTAAAGTGGCATACAGATCTATGTAGATATAGTTTTAAAAATAAGTCTGGCAGCTGGACAAAAAAAAAAAAAAAAAAAAGATGTAAATGGAGAGTCTGAGAACTGCTAATTATTTGAACCACTTAAATAGTGGGAAGTGCTGGGCTGCGTATTTAACAGTATTGCACTGCACTAATCTCTACTGGCAGCAGAGTCAATAGAAGCTCTACAGGGAGTCTGAACAAAATGTGATTTTCCAAGCCAGATAAATCTTCCCCATCCCCACTATCCTTATTATCCTCCTGACAATGCATCTAACAATTGGAATAAATGTGTAATCGAGATCTATGCTGCAGAGTGAATTTGCTCTGAAAACGTTATGCAGGAAGCAGCCACAAGTGAAGACTCAAGTTTTGTATGAGTTGTATGCAGTTCGAACTCCTTGGGGGGAAGGGAGTTTCATCTAGAAAGCAAGAATATGCATCAGTCAGGAAAATGTTTGACTTCCAAATGCATTTCTGATTCCAATCCAGTAGCTTTAAGGCTTTCCTGAAGAAAAAAGGAAATCCAATTGCTAACAGCTGTGGGATTATCTCAGGTGTTTATTGCCTGTTTCATCCTGATTGAAAACAAGAACAACAAAACCTGATCACAGGTATCACTGTGGATGAGAAGTGGAAATGAAATGGCAGAAACAAGAGGTAGAATAGACTGGATGAAAAATAGCAGTTTCCTCATAATATTTCCATGTAGTTCTGCCAAATCTAGCCCCAAAGGCACTTGCTAAGATGATGACTATAAGAATGTAAACCAAAAAAATGCCTTCCTGAATCAACCAATGTAATTCAGCCATGTTGGAAGTTTCTTCTCATTATCTTCAGCAAACTACCTTACACAGAATTAAGTTTCTCTCCCCACTTGAAGGAGCCTTGGAAAGCTCTACCAAAGCTTAAATCTTTGAAAGTTTATGAAATATATTGTAAATTCTGGCCTATTTTTATTTATAACTGATTTATACCAATTTATTTTCCTGTCAGAAAAGTCTTAGATTTCAAATGACTCTTACAAAACTTGGTGAAATATTATCTCACGCTTTTACAATGAGTCAGCACCAGTCCCATTTATTTATAACCTACCTTTACCATTATTTTGATTTTCTAAAATTTATCAGAAACACACTAGTAAAGCAATTGGAGAGGATTTGTTATAACCTTCTTCAAAGTCCCAGGCCTTAACAAAGGAGTCTTTTCTGGATACCTTCAGAACGTATTTAGGATGAGGGGAAATGGGCTTAAGTTGCACCAGGGTAGGTTTAGGTTGGATATTAAGAAAATTTTCTTTACTGACTGGTGAGGCATTCGAACAGGCTGCCCGGGGAGGTGGTTGTATCACCATCCCTGGAGGTGTTCTAAAAATATCTATATGTGGCACTTCAGGACATGGTTTAGTTGTCATTATAATGTTTAGTAGATGGTTGGATTTGATGATCTTTAAGGTAATTTCCAACCTTAATGATCCTGTGATTGTATATCTGCCTTAAAACTCATTTCCAAGTAAGACAACTGTCAGTTTGTCTTGCTGAACCTAATATGTGAGGTATGACAATGTGTATTCAGGAAGGAGGAGGATATATTTCACCTTCTTTTCACTTCCTGGAATGAACCCTTAGTTCACAAAAAGAGCTGCAGCACTAGCAGAACTGGAGATATCCCACAAGAAGGCAAATAAGATTTCTGTTGACAGGACAGAAGTAGTCCTGGAAGGAGATGGACTGCGGCTTGTGCTTGTATCCAGTGACTTGAACACGAACCTTGACCTTCCCCCGTGGCAGAGGAGACTTCTTCACAAAGTCAGGACAACTGTCTGTATTTAACAATCGCTGTGAAGAATTAATACCCTTCTGCCCTCTCTCCCTTCTCTTTGAAGGCCAGTGCAGTGCAGTGACTGATGTCCTATGTGTTAAGGGAGGTGTGAGAAGACCATTTTAGCACAGGTTGGTGAGTAGCAGTGTGCAGAAATGCATATCAACCTCAAAACACCTCTGCAAACACATAGTTCTTTGTTGTTGATGCAGGTCATAAGGGGTACCCTCATTACCATCCTAGCTATCTGAGAAGACAGACAGTTGTTTCATCACTACTACAGGGGGAATTTCTACTGTTTTTAGTAAAATGGCAGGGTCTATTCTGTCTCTGCCTTTTGGAAATACTAAAAGTAATGGGAAAAAGCTGTGAGTAGAGTTGAGTGCAAGGGAATAAGTCATGCTAGTCAGTGGAGGCAGATAGTATTTTACTTGCGGGAAACAGGAATTCTTGTCTTGAAAGATTTATAAACTGTGTTTCTCCACTGCGAATATTCACCAGTCATGCTCTACTCACCTGCTTTTGATTCCTTCAATTACCATGTAGAAAACAAGAGTAAAGAATCAAATGTGGGCTGTATATCCCCCCTCCCAGATGCCTGGCCACCACTCTATTTCCAAGGTTTACCTAGGAAGGTCCTGTCAAAAGCACAGGTCTGCATCAAAGGTCACAATGTTTCAGTGCACCAGCTGTAATGCTGCACTGCAAACTATCTCATCCGGTGAAATCAGAGTACAATTAATTGCTACATTAAAATAGAATTTGCATAGTAGTACTTAGGACATTCCCATTAAAATCACATTAGTTCATCAAGACTAACACTCTTTTACTGAGCACAGAACAAATTAAAGTGTGGATGCTTTGTGTGTTATACCTGTGCCCAGATAAGCCGCTTGTAGAAGTAGATGAGCGACATGGATTGTTTCTCTTATAAAATGTTTATTCACCACCTGTTTCAAACCAGAGGAGGAAGAAAGTAAACCATGTCAAGGCTCTTGTGGAAATAAGAACAGAAGAATTTCATAATTCACAAGAACCAAGTGACTCAAAACCACGCTTACTTTCTCTGTGACCAAAGGAGTAAAAGCCAGGACCATTTCCAACAACTTGAAAGAGATTTTTAGAAGGGAAAAAACCAACCATCCAAAAAAAAATTATTTTTTTTAAAAAGCCCCAAAACACCAGTAATTATTTAAATTTCTTGAAACTCTTACTGTTTGGGCCAATAATAGCAGAGATTAATCGATGCTGAACACACAAATCCTTCACTTCTTCAGCCAATATTCAGATGTGATGCATTGCTGTGATTGTTTTGACTAAGCTTTGCAGAGTGCAACACTTGAAAGTGAAGGGAAATAAAAGAAAGTATTAGTTCTCTACTGATCTCAGTTCTCACGGATCACAAGGGACCTCACCCCATGGGGAAGGGAATAGTGCTGTGATACTAAGAATTGCTAGTACAAGAAGGGGTTTGCCCAGTACAAGAGAGACATGGACGTAGTGAAGTGAGTCCAGCAAAGGCCCACAAAGCTGATTTATGGCTTTAAGTATCTGGCATACAAGGAAAGGCTGAGTGAGCTGGGACTGTTCAGCCTGGAGAAGAGAATGGAGATCAGGAGACCTTATTCCTGTCTACAGTTAGCTGATGTGAGGTTACAAAGAAAATGGAGCTAGACTGTCTCAGATGAGCATGGTATTTCATGCTCCAGATAGGCATTAGCTGGTTAAGCCTAAGCCAAAACCGACCCCAAAACTACAAAAAAAGCTCTGCTAGCAACTAGCCAGCCCAGAATCACATCAGTAGAAAATATTTCTTTGATGCCACTCCTTTGTCCAAATGGCTTTGAAGAAAGATAACATTGTTTCAGTATTTTTCATTTTGTAACCTGCTTTGTGAAAAAATGTTCAAGGCTGTTGTTGGGAAATCGGTGTTTCCTAGCTGAGCTATATTGTTTTCTTTCCAAACCAAAATCCTAAAGATTATCTTAAATAAAATACTCACAATAAGGCTAAAATAAAGAGTACAGCTCTCTACAGCTCAACACTTCAGGAAATCAATGTCAAATAAAGGCTAGCATGTTCACCTCCAGATTAGTTACCTTAGTATTTCTTCACAAATATACTTTACACCAGATATTTGAACTGGTCAGCAATTGGGATCCTGGAGATTAACTTCCTGAACATAGAGCAGAATATATTTCAATTTACATGTTTACATGTTGTCCTGGTTTGAATGAAAAAAGAACTAATTCTGTTCAGTGATTTTACTTTTCAGTTCAGTTCTTCTAACTGCACTGTCTGAAGTCAGCAGCCTGTTT